>CM060577.1:7410168-7573368 GCA_030625065.1 Alectoris magna | reverse complement strand
GCCACCCCAGTCCCTCCTACACAGTGAGCCCCCCCACCCACTGCGGCTGAAGACCCCCGCCCCCAAAGGACCCCCCCCCCACTCCCCCCACCCCACTCGAGGAACCCCTTCTCCCCCCCCCCAGCTTCAGTATTTTTTTATGACTGTCTGGATGTTATTTAAGCGTTGGTCTCCTTTGGGGTGGGGGCGTAGGGGGGGGGGGGGGCCTGTGGTACCCATGCACCCCCCCTACCCCCCCCTTACCTGCTCCATTTGTTGTGGTCCCCCCCCCCCCCCACCCCATCATCCCCCCCCCCCCAGCCCCCATTTTTGTTTTTGTTTTTTAAATAACAAATAAAATTCCATGTCCCCGGGGCGGGAAGAAAAGGCCAAGTTTGGGTATATGGGGGGGGGGGCACATATTGGGGGGGTTGGGGGCACACACAGAGTGTGGGGGGGGTACAGAGACTCAGCATCGCTCTGCAGCCTTTATTGGGTGCCGCTGCACAGAGCAGTGATGGAGCCGTGGGGCTGAGGGGTGTGTGGGGGGTGGGATCAGCAATGGGTGGGGGGGAGCAGAGAGGGCAAAAGGCACCGAATCCATGATGGAGGATGAGGGGGGGGGATGTTGGGGGGGGGGGGGGGGTCCTCAGCCGCTCAGCACCATCCGGACGAGTTCTGCAGAGAGAAAGGAGAAAAGGGGGGGGGGGGGTGGGTGAGGGTCTGAGCCCCCCTCTGTGCTCATCCCGAAGAGAGGCGCAGACCCAGGCAATGGAAGAAGAGAGCGGAGGCCGCACCGGCTCCATGCGGGGGGGAGGACATGCGAGGTTTGGGGGGGGGGGGGGGTCAGAGCTGGGGGGGGGGGTCCACCGGGGCGCAGCGCAAACAGGCGACGGCTTCAAGGCTTTGGTTTTGGTCAAAGGAAATCAAAAGAAAGGAAGAATTAAGAAAAAAGCACGGCTAAAAATGAATGGGAGAAAAAAAAAAAAAGGAGGCAAAAATGGTAATTAAGTAATTAATGCTTAATGAGGAATTGGGGGGGGGGGGGGGGGGGATTCGTGGGGGGGGTGGGGGAGGCGTACCCCTGTGGTGTCACCCCGACAGGATGTGTCGCACAAACGCTGGCAGGAAGGAAGGAGATGGTGGTCAGGGTGGGGGGGGTGGGTGTGGGGCTGAGCCCCTGGGACCCCCCAACGTCAAGACCTCCCCCCCACCTCCCCCCCCCAACCCAAAAACCCAGGGATAAACCCCCCCCCCCCCCCACCCGCTCCCCCCCCCCGGCCGTCAGCACAGCCCTCACCTTCGTAGTTGATGCAGCCATTGCTGTCCTCGTGCCCAGCCACCAGCTGCTCCACCTCCTCCTCTGTCATCTTCTCACCTGTGGAGGGGGGGGGGGGAACAGGGGGGGTGTTGGGGGTCAGGGGAGGGACATGATGGGAAGCTGATAGCAGGCAGCAGGGGGGGGCATGAGGGGGAGGGTGTGGGGGGGTGACTGCTCAGCCATGGCAATGGGGAGGGAGCAAAGGGGGGGGATGCCATGGTGGGGTGGGGGGGGGGGGGGGGGTGACACCGCTCACCCATGGCGCTGGGGAGGGGGAGGGGGGGGGGCACACTGTGGGGAGCTGATACTGCTCACCCACAGCAATGGGGGGGGGGGAGGGGGAGGAATTGGCTACTCACCCAGGGCACCAGGGGGTGTTTGGGGGGGGGGGGGGGGTGGTGGCTACCCCAGGGCAGCAGGGTGGGCTTTGGGGGGTAGCTGCTCAACTGGGGGGGGTCGAGGGGGACAACTGCTCACTCGGGATACTGGGGGGAGGGAGAAGGGGGGGGGCGGGGGGTGGTAATGGAGGGGTAGCTGCTCACCCAGGTCAGCGGGGGGGGGGGGGGGGGGGGGGCTTAAGGGGGTAGCTGCTCCCATGGGGGTGGTTTGAGGGGGTGGTTTGAGGGGGACAACTGCTCACTCAGGGCACTGGGGGGGGGGTCTGAGGGGGGGGGGGGGGTGGCTGCTCACCCAGGGTGACGAGGACGTGGCGGATCTCTGCGCCCATGACGGTGCCGTTGCCCTCCTTGTCGAAGACGCGCAGCCCCTCCACGTAGTCCTCGAAGCAGCCCTGGTCTTTATTCTTGGCGATGGTTTGCATCATGGGCAGGAACTGCTCGAAGTTCAGCGTCTTCAGGTTCATCTCTGGGAGGAAAAGGAAAAGATCAAGGATAGGGGGGGGGGGGGTTGTAAAGGTGGGGGGTCCAGGGGGGAAATCAAGGCATGGAGGGGGAGGTTGGGGAGGTTGGGGAGGTTGGGGAGGTTGGGGAGGTTGGGGAGGGTGGGGGGGGGAACAACTCACCATCGCTCTTGGGGTTGCCCAGCACTTTCATCACCTCTGCGTTGGTGGGGTTCTGCCCCAGCGCCCGCATCACGTCCCCGCATTGGCTGTACAGGATCTTCCCATCGCCCGTGCGGTCGAACAGCTGGAATGCCTCCTTGAACTCTGGAAGGGGGGGGGGTGGGAGGTCAGAAAAGGGGGGTACCAACAACCACCCCCCCCCTCTCCCTTTATTCTATGGGATCCCCATGCGGTGCCAGCACAGCCCGCACTTGCAGGACCTGAATGTGCAGAGCTTGAGCTGCCAGGACCCAACTGCACCCGGAACTGGGAGCCCGAAGTTACAGGGACCCCGTAACACACCTATAGGGCCCTGTATGTGTGGGACCCCGTCCATATAGGACTCAACACCCACAGACCCCATAACCTGCACCCATAGACCGGGCAGCTCAGGGGCCGGGCAGCACCTGCGGGCCTCGTACCGGTGGAAACCCGAACCCCCCCCCCCATAAACCCCCCCCCGTCCCACTTCGGGATTGACTTTCCCGCGCCCCGTGGTTTCGGTTTCGCGGCAGAACGCGGGACGATGCGGGGAGGGGCGGTGCGGGGGGGGCCCCACCCGTGCGGGCGGTACCGGAGCCGCCTCTCCCTCCCGGCCCCCCCCCCCCCCCCAACCACCACCGGTGCGGCCCCGCCCCGCAGGAATGCGGGCCGTCCCCGCGCTCTGCCCTTATATGGGCAAATGGCGCAAAGGGGCCTCGCGCCCCCCCCAGGCCCCGGGGACCCCCCTGCGGCCCCGCACATCCCTCCCCGCCCCGCACATCCGGAGAGTCCCCGCATCCCCGCATCCCGCCCTTAAACCCCCCCCCCCCCGCCGCCAGCAGGAAGTGCCGGTGCGGGGGGGTCACTCACTCACCCGCCGTTTGTTCCTCGGAGAAATCGCACTGCGGGGAGAGCGCGGCCGTCAGCGCGCACCGCATCGCCGCCTTCACCCCCCCGGCACCCGCACCGCACCGCACCCCCCCCCCGCACGCGGCGCCCCCACCCAGCCCGGCACCCCCCGCCCCCCTCAGGTTCCCCCCCCCCCACCTCTCCCCCCCCACCCTCCTCCATCGCATCCCGGTCCCGGCGCCGCCCCCACCCCGCGCATCCCCGCTCCGCACCATGGCTGCGCTGCACCGCACCGCCCCGCACCGCTCCGGTTCCGCTCCGTTCTGGGCCGCGGCCGCGGGGACGGAGCTTTGTACCGCGTGACGTCAGCGCGGTAATGAGGGGGGGCGTGGTCTGCACGAAGGAGGCGGGGCGATAGCGAGTGGGCCGGGGTTTGTGTGTGGGCGGGGCGCGGGAAAGGGGGGCGTGGTCATGAACCACACCCTTCCTCCTGGCGGGATTTTTTGCCTTTAGATGGAGACGGAGCGGGACCGAGGGGGGGGGGGGGGGGCACTGTGATGGGGACACAGTGTGTGTGTGTGTGGGAGGGGGCATTCCCATTGGGACACAATGGGGACGTCCTGGGGACACTGCACAGGGGGACACCCCCGTGGAGAACACCGCCATGGGGGTCATCGAGGTGACAGCCCCCCCCTCCCCCAGCACCAACCCAAGGGACAATGTTCATCCCCCCCCCCCCCCCCCCCCCCCCACACACACACACGCACAAACCCCGCAGCCCCACGGACCACACAAGGACAGAACTGTCACCTCCCTCCTTTATTTAAGGGGGGCGGGGGGGACGGAGGGGACACAGCCCCCGAAGGCAGTGGGGGGGGGGCACAGCGGTGGCGCAGCAGTGGTGGCACAGCGGTGGCTCTGACAAAGCATCCCCCCTGTGGGGGGGGGGGGGAGGGAGGGAGACACTGGAGGGGTGGCACACACCCCCCCCCTCCCCCAACCCCCCCCCCACCCCAAGCAAAGAGGGGTTCCTCCATGGCGAAAGGCACAGAGATAGAGAACAGTCTGCAGGCGGGGGGGGGGCACGGCCCCGCACATCTTTGGTTGATGGTGGTGTTGGGGGGGGGGGGGGGAAGGAGCAGGATGAGGACCCCCCCCCCCCTCCAGGCACAGCGGGAGTGGGGGGGGGCACTTGCAGGTCAGGGGCTGCTGCGCTCATCCTGCAGCTCGTACCTGTGGGGGGGGGAGCAAGATGGAGATAAATGGGGGAAGTGAGATGGGGGAGGGAAATGGGGAGGGGGGGAACCTGCCCCAAAGGACCCCCCTCCCCAACCCCACTCACCAATGCGTCCCTCCCTCGGCCAAGTCCACCTGTGCCAGGTCCAGGTGCAGCTGGGGGGGCACAGAGCTCAGTGTGGGTCTCTGAGGGGGGGGCTCCTGTTCCCCTGACCCCCCCACAAGACCCCTCATACCTTCCCCAGCACCTCCTTTCCCCCCATGAAGGACACGTGGGCTTTGACCTGCGCCTCCAGCGAGCACCGTGGGGCTTCCTCAGGGGCCACATCCCACTCCAACCTGAGGGGGGGGGACACAAGGAGCAATAGGGTGCACTGCATAGAATGTCTCCCCCCCCCCTCTTCCCCGCAGAGCCCCCTCCTGTACCGCTCATTGAAGTCGGGGTTCAGGGTCCTCCTCTGCACTGCAGTTCTGCGCTTGGAACCACGGCCACGCTCAGGGGGCAACAGCAGCAGTGAAACATAGGGGTCGGGGGGGTCCTTTGGGGGGGCCTTGGGGGGAGGCTTCAGCTGCCTGGAGGGGGAGAAGTGGGATTATAGGGGGGGGGGGGACACAAATTGGAGAGAGACAAAACGGGAGAGTCATGGAAGGGAGACATAAAATGGGGGGGGGGTGTTATGGGGTGGGGACAACTTGGGGGTCCTGCCCCCCAACCTGCACCCCGAGCCCCCCCCTCACCTGCAGCCGTGCACGATGGCCACCAGCTTGCGCTCATCACGGTGGTACCACAGCGTCAGCTGCAGCCGGGGTCCCCCCAGCTCTGTACGGCTGTGTGTGGGGGGGGGGGGACAGCAGTGACACTCAGCCCCACACCAGACCTCCCCAGCCCTGTGCCCCCCCCCTCCCCCCCCCACCTCCCAGGCCCTACCTGTGCGATGGGAGCAGCCGCTGCCTCAACATCCCCCCCCCATCCTGGTTCTCCTCCTTGTCCCCCCCCCGCCATCACCTCCTGGGGCTCAGCGTCCCCCCCCGGCGCGGGGTCACTGCTGGGTGCCACCCCCGAGTGCTGCGACACCAGGATCTGGGGAGTGGGGAAATGTATGAGAGATGGGGAGGGGTGGGGAGGGGTTCCATCCCACTCCGCCCACCCCCAAAGAAGTGCACTCACCCCCAGCTGTGCCCGTAGCAGCACCTGCCCCCCCCCCGGCCAGTGGCAGCCACGTGTCCAGGGTCAGCACCTCAGCTGCCAGCAGTTGGGACAGGGGGAGGCTGAGTGCACCCAGTGCCTGCCCCCCCGCGTCCTGCACCTGGGGGGGGCAACGGGAAGCAAGGTGTAGGGCGGCCCCCATAGGGCAGAACCCCATAGGGACCCCCCCACCCTAATCATAGGGCAGCACCCCATAGCAAAACTCCCCCCCTAGGGTAGCCCTACTCCTACAGATCAAACCCCATAGGGGATCCCTCCCCCCATAGGAACCCCTCCTTCCCCATAAGGCAAAATCCCCATAAGGCAAACCCTATAGGGAACCACTACCCATCGGGCAGCCCCCTATTGAGCAGCCCCCCCATAGAGAACCCCACCCCATAGGAACCCCCCCCTCAATAGGGCAGCCCCCTCCCCCCCTCCAGGACCTTCAGCTCCAGCGCCTCCCCATGCGGCCGTTTGATGAGGAAGGAGAAGCCTTCATCCCACACCGGGTCTGTGCTCGGGGCGCAGGTCTGGGGACACAGCCATGGTGAGCCCCCCCCCCCAACTCCAAGTGCCGTGTCCCCCCCACCCCCCCCAAAAAACCCACCCCTCATCCCGCTGTCCCACCTTGGTCTTAAAGGAGACGTCACGCACTGACAGGGTGGCGAAGGCAGCGGGGGGCTTGGAGCCTTTCCGGAGCTGGGATACAGCATGGGGGGTCAGAGTATGGGGGGGGGGGGAGGTGGTCATAGGATGGGGGGGTCTGGGGGGGCTCACCGGGAGCTCTACGGCACGGTCCAGGAATATGGAGAGGAGTGCAGCTGAGAGTTCCTCCCCCCGGGAGGGCTGCAGGAGGCTGTTGGTGTGCAGCACCTGGGGGGGGAGGGGGTAGAGGGGGGGTGTCAAAGGGACAGGGAGGGGGTGAGAATGAGGATTGTTGGGGGGGGGGAATGATGGGGAGGATTGGGGGGTGATGGTGAAAGGGAAGGTGGGGATACATGGGGGGGTATATGGGGGATAGATAGGGGGGTACGTGGGGGAGTACATGGGGGGGTACACAAGGGGGGACATGGGGGGGGATATATGGGGGATACATGAGGGGGGATACATGGGGGGGTATATGGGGGGGAATAAATAGGGGGGGATACATGGGGGAGGAAATAAATAGGGAGACACATGAAGGGAGATACATTGGGGGGGTAGATGGGGGGGAATAAATAGGGGGATAGATAGGGGGAGATACACGGGGGGCACAGAGATGAGGATGAAGATGAAGGGGATGATGACAGAGATGGGCACAAGGATGATGGGGATGGGACCCCCCACCATCTGGACCACCCCCCCTCCCATACCTGCTCCAGCAGCGCAGCGCTGGGCTGGGGCTGCAGCCTCTCCAACCTCACATGCAGGCGCCCAGAACGCACCTCCTCCAGGGGCAGCCACTGGGGGGGGGGTGATATTGGGGGGAGGGGAGGGTGATGAGACCCCCCCTGGTGTGATCCCCCCCACCCCCCAACACACAGCAACCCCCCAACACACAGCCCCCCCCATACCTCATCCACGAATCCACAGCTCAGCACCCGCCTGAGCGGCACTTTACACCTGGGGGGGATGGGGGGGGAGGTGTGGGTTGGGGGTATCTCCCCATTGCCCCCCCCCCCACAAGCTGTGTCCCCCCCCCTCCCCAAAACCCACCGTCCCAGGAAGTCATCCTTGTCCACATCCTTATCAAACAGCTCAAACTCCACGTCCTGCCCGGGGATGTCGTTCACCACCACCTTGGGGAAGGGGGATGGGGGGGAGGGGGGGGAGGCAAACAGGGGTATCACGGGGGTCCCCCCCATAACCTAGGGGGTTGGGAGGGGGTGGTGCTGCCTTCCCCCCCCCCCCCCCACCTGGTACCTCATAGATCTCATTCCAGCGGGGGTTCAGCTCCTCCCGGACGACTCGGCTGCGGAACAGCCGCCCCCCCCACCCTGACAGCGGTGTAGGGGTCGGAGCGGCCCCTCATCAGCCCCCCCAGGAAGTTGTCCTTGGCTATCAGATCCTCCGCTTCCAGAAGGTGGATGCGCAGCACAGCCTGGGCAATTTGGGGAAGGAGGAGGGGGTGGGGGGGGTTTCCTGCTTTGTGCCCCACCCCCCACCCCATCTCCGACCCTAATCGCCACCCCAGTGGGGTGCCAGGACCCCATCCCAAAGCCCAAGGCTCCCAGCTCCAACTCCATCCTACCCCATCCCCCTCCAGGAGGACCCCCCCACCCCTGAGCTCCATCCTGATCCTCCAAGTGCTGCCCCCCACCCTGATCCTAACCTGAGAACCCCATCCTAAAACCCAGGATCCCCCAGCCTGAGTTCCATCCTTATACCCCCCCCCAGAGCCCCCAGCCCCAGCAACCCATCCTCATCCCACCCCCAGGACCCCCCAGCCCCACTCCCCAGGACCCCATCTTAAACCCCAAGGCCCCCAGACCCCAACAGCATCCTGACCCCCCCCCCCTTAGGATCCCCATAACCCCCACCCTGACCCCCAAATCCCCCCCATTCTCCCCACACCTCAGTCCCAAACTGGGGGTCCGGGCTGGCTTTGCTGGGTCTGCGTGCGCTGCTGGTACCAGGGGGGATCTCCAACTGCCCAGGGGGGGTCGGTGGGGGTGGACCACCCTCAGGGCCATCAAAGTACAGCACCTGCACATGAGGTGAGTCAGTGCAGGGTGGGCTACACCCCCCCCAGCCCAACACTCACCCACAGCATCAAGATGACGTGCAGGTGACTGTAGGGTCCCTACGCTCCCCCCCCACCCAACCCTGTCCCCCCCCCCCCCCCTGCAGCCCCACACTCACCCGCAGCACCAGGGTGAGGTGCAGGCGGCTGTTGGGTGCTGCGTGTTGCAGTGCAAAGGGCTCAGCCAGGGTCAGCTCTGGGGCAGAGAGCAACCGAGAGAGGGGCACGGAGAGGGAGCCCAGGGGGGTCTGCCGGGGGTCATCCTTCACCTGGGGGCGTATTGGGGGGAGGGGGGGTCATGGGGGTGAAGAGAGGTAGGGAGGGGTAATGGGGTATGGGGGTTGAATGGGGTATGGGGGGGGGAATGGGGTATGGGGGGGGGAATGGGGTATGGGGGGGGGTGCTTGCCTGGATATCCAGGTCCTGGTGTGCGGGGTCGTGCAGGAAGAAGCGGAAGGCATCTTCCCATACTGGGGTGCCGTGTGTTGTACACCACCTATGGGGCGTATGGGGGGGGGGGGGGGGAGGGGCGAGCAATGAGAGCAGCCCCCCCCCTCCACCGTGCCCCCCCCAGGCACTGCTGTGCCCCTCCCCCCCCCCCCCCCCCCACCTTGCTCTCTCGTGTCACATCCTGTACCGACACCTGCACCACAGGGTTGGGCTCCTTCCCGGGCTTCTTCACCTGAGCAGAAATTGGGGGGGCTGGGGAGGGTCAGAAGGGCTGCAGGTGCCCCCCCCCCCCCCCCCAATTCCCAGGACCCCCCACTCACAGGCAGCTCCTCTGCACGGTCCAGGTACACCACCAGGATGGCGGCTGACGGTGGGTCGGGGTTGGATGGGATCGTGCGGTTCCTCTGCAGAACCTGAAGGCGATGGGGGAAGGGAGTGGAATTGAGCAGGACGGAGCCCCCCCCCCTGCCTCCCCCCCCCCCCCCCCCCCCCTCATCAGCCCCTCACCTGCTCCAGTTTGGAGGCATCAGCCAGCAGCGTCAGCCATTCCAAGCGCAGGTGCAGCCGCCCCCGGCCTCCATCCTGCAGTGGGAACCACTGGGGGGACAGTGGGGTCAGAACAGACCCCCCCCCCTTTCCCCACTTCCTTTCCCTTCCCCCCCTCCCCACCCCCGCAGCCCCCTCCTCACCTCCTCCAGCACCCGCGCCTTCAGCACCTCCCCAAAATCCAGCTTCATCCTGGGGGGGGGGGGGGGGGGGGGGGGGAAGGCTGTCAGTTATGAGCTTGGCACTGTGACCCCAATGTTCCCATATGGGGATTGTGATGCCAATGCTTCCAGCCAGGGGGCTGTGATCCTGATGACCCCCCGGGGGGGCTGTGACCCCAACGTTCCCATATAGGGGCTGTGACCCCAATGCCCTCCTGGGGTCTGTGACCCCAATGCTCCCATATGGGGGGGCTGTGATGCCAGTTCTCCCGGTCAGTGGGCTCTGACCTCAATGTCCCCCCCCCGGGAGCTGTGACCCCAATGCGCCCCCATCCCCCCCCAGGAGCTGTGACCCCCACCTGCCCAGCAGGTCGTCCTGGTCGGGGTCTTTATCAAAAAGCTCCACCTCGATCTCCTGGCCCGGCACCTCATGCACGATGAACTGCAGGATGGGGTCAACGCTGTCCCCACGTGCCCAGCCCCCAGGAAGGGGGGTCCTGGGGGGTAGTGGGGGGTCGCAAGGGGATGGGGGGGGATTCCAGGGGTGCCCACCTCGTACACCTCATCCCAGGTGGGGCTGAGCTCGCTTTGCACCACGCGGCTGCTCGCCACCTGCGTGCCCACCCGCAGCACGGCGTAGGGGTCCGACTTCCCCTCCACCAACCCCCCCATGAAGCGATCTTTGCTGCGCAGCTCCCGTGCTCCAAACAGATGCACGCGCACCACGCCCTGCAGAATGGAGGGGGGAGGGGGGGTCAGATGGGGTCTGGGCACCTTTCATCTGTGTGCGTCCCCCCCAGCCCCCCACCTCAACCCAGACCCCCCTCCATACCCTGGGGAGGGGGCAGCGCAGCCGGGCGGCGTCGTGCAGGTCGGGCACCAGCGGAACCAGGAGGCGGTTGGGCAGCACAAGGTATGAGGAGATGGTGTCCATGATCATCGTGTCTGACATGGAGCTGAGGGGGGAGTGTAAAGGAAGGGGGGGGGGGGGGGAGGTGTCAGTGTGGTCCCGTGGGGCTGAGAGCACCCCCACGTGCTATAGGGCTCACCTGAGCCCTGGGATATCCAGCAGGTTGGTCATCCCCGTCCAGTTGATGTCCAAAGTCTGGGGGTTGGGGAGGGGGGAAAAAGATGTGAAGTGGGGGGGGGAGGGGAGAGGTCAGAGAGGCGGGGGGGTCAGAGAGGTGGGGGAGGTCAGAGAGGTGGGGGACACCATATTGGTTGGGGGGGGGGGGGCCATTAGGAGGGCACTCACTGGGCGCCGGATGAAGAACATGGTGAGGGCCCCCACGATGGGCACATCGCCCAGCAGCGGCTCCAGGATGACCCGCAGCGTCCCGTGGAGCTGAGGGGGGAAAGGGGGGGGGGGGGGTCTCCTGTCAGTGCTGCCCCCCCCTCACAATGCGCCCCCACAGCTGCCCCCCCCTCACCTGCATGCCCTTCACCCCCGCCTTGCAGAAGAACTTCTTCACCTCCACGTCGATCTGCACATCGCCCACGTAGCTGCGGGGGATGGGATGCTGCTGAGGGGGTGGGGGGGGGGGTCTGGCCATAGCGGGACCCCCCACCCCCCCCCAGGTTGTGTGTGGG
Source organism: Alectoris magna (assembly GCA_030625065.1). Lineage (NCBI taxonomy): Eukaryota > Metazoa > Chordata > Aves > Galliformes > Phasianidae > Alectoris > Alectoris magna. The sequence goes on along the minus strand of CM060577.1, from coordinate 7,562,283 downwards.
GGGGGGATCAGCTGCTCACCTGATGTTGAGGTCCAGCAGGATCTGCTGTTTGTGGGTACCGGGGTGCGCCCGGACCCCCAGCACACGGAGAGGCTGTGAGGAGAGGGGGGGGGGGGGGGATGACACACTGAAAGTGGGGCACAGAGAGGTGTCCCCCGCAGGAGGGGGGATGTTGGGGGGAGGAGGGGGGGGCTGTACCTTCTCACCCATGTCCACCTTGGTGAAGGTGAAGGTCTGCAGGTGGGTGTTGGAGGCGCGGATGGAGGGCGCGATGCTCTCCACCAACAGCTTCTCCATGTACCGGCCAAAGAACGGCCACGTCTGTGCCAGGATCTGCACCGGGATGGACAGAGGGCCGGGTGTGAGGACAGAAGGATGGACAGAGAGAGGGATGGGGGGGGGAGAACGGGCAGGGAAGCGGATGGACGGACAGACAGGGGGATGGATGGGCAGAGAGAACGGACAGGGAGCCAGATGGACAAACAGACTGAGAGGAGACAGCCGGATGGACGGACAGTGGGATGGACGGACTGATGGGTGGGCAGACAGATGGACGGATAGAGGAAAAGGTGGATGTGTGGATGGAGAGAAGGATGGAGGGGCTGGCAGGGGGACGGACGGACTGACAGATGGAGGGACCGATGGACTCCTCACCTTGTTCAGCCATTCCGCCCTCTCCACATCCGGAAAGCTCACCTGCAGGATGGTGGCGGGGGATGGGGGGGGGTCACGACGCCTGGGGGCGGGCGCCTGGAGCCCCTCCCACTGCCGCACGACCCCCATAACCCCCAACAGCTTCAGATTCCCCCCCCCGGCCCGATTGCCCCCGGGGGGGGGACACAATGCAGCTGCGACCAACATCTGGCAGCGCTGCTCGAGGAGCCCGAGCTGGGGGGGGGCACTGGGTTGTCACTCCCCCCTCCGCCCCCCCCGCAGGGTGAGCCCGGGCAGGAAACCGTCCCCCCCGGGCGCAGTGAGTCAGGGCGCGGCCGGAAGCCCCGGGCTCCAACAGGAGGGGCCCCCCCCCGGGTTAACCTTATAGCGGGGCGGGGCGGGGGGGGGAATCCCGCAGCGGGGCGGGGGTGCTGCAATGCGGCTGGGAGCGAAGCGGGGAGCCCGAGCTGAGAGCAGCCCTGGCGGGGTGCGTTGATTCCCCCCCCCCTCCCCCCCGGGCACCGCTTACCCACGCCGGCAGTTCCCCGCGGGCCGCTCCCAGCCCTGCGGCGGCGGCGCGCACGGCCGCTTCCTCGTCGCTATGCAGGCGCGCGGCCAGGCTGAGCGCGCGCTGCCGGGCGCGCCGCCGCCGCCTCCATCCCGCGTAAAGAGCCAACGCCAGCAGCAGCGCGCCCGCGCCCAGCCCCAGCAGCCCCGCGGCGTAGGCGGGCAGCGCCCAAAGCAGCCGCCGTCCCACGGCCGCCGCCGCCGCCGCCCCCGCGCCGCGCCGCTCCATCACGGCGCGCTCCTCCGCTCCGCGCCGCCGGCCACGCCCCCACCGAGCGTTGGCCACGCCCCCCTCCCGCCGGACACGCCCTGGGTGGAGCCGCGCCGCGCGAAGCCGCGCCCGCTCGCTTCCCATTGGCTGGAGGAGAAAAGGGGCGTGGCCATCGGCGAGGCCCCGCGCCCACGCGGTTCGGCCTTTTTAGGAGCGGCCGATGCTTCTCCCCCCTCCCCGCCCGGGACCTCACGGCCCCTCCCGCTCCCGACCGGGCCCACCCCGGCTCCGTTGAGCCCGCGGGACGCTGCGGGCACCGGCACGTGGTGGGACGCCGCCTGGAGTCACTGTGTTTAATGGCTGAAAACGTTACACGGAACGCGGTGGGGAGGGGGGGCTGCGCTGAGGGTCCTGGTGCTGCCCCCCTCCACCCCACCGGGCACAGCCCCAAGACAGAGGGTCCCCGCAGCTTGTCCTTCTGTCCCAGGGTTATCCCTCTGTCCCTCTGTCCCATCCCAGGGGCTACAGAGAGGGTGGGGGCAGCGGGCACCCCCACGCCATTCATCCCTCATCCCTGAATCCATCGCCAACACGGTTCAAGGTTAGGAGGAGACGCCCCTTCCTCCATCCCCAGCCTGGATACGAAGGTCCCGACGAGGGTTCCTGAAGGGCTCCTCAGTTCTGCATCCGCTCAGCCCCCAAAGTTGGAGGCAAAGGGGTGGGCGCGGGGCAGGGGGGCCGTCAGTGCGGCATGGCCGTTATCCTCATGCTCTGCGAGGCGATGGGGTACGTCACCATCGGGGTGGTGGCGTGGCTCATGGTGATGCCTCCCAGCGGCTGCGCCATCGACACGGCCACCGGAGCCACCGAAACGGCCACCGGGGCCATGGAGACCGGGGGAGCCATTCCCTGGGCAATGGTCTGTGCCAGGGCGGCCGAGAGAGGGGTGATTTCGGGGTTCATGGGGGGAGCGGCGTTGGCCGGGGGTGCCGCCTGGGCGCCGGCAGGAGCTACCAAATCCTGCTGGGAGACGGGCCGGGGCTGCAAGGCCTGGCTGCTGAGCGTGGTGTGGGTCTGCGCGATGCTGTGGTTGTAATTGGTGACGGTGCCCACGGTGGGGGCCAGAGTCTGCTCGGTGGCCGTGGCGGTGGAGCTCAGCGTCATCACCTTGGCCTGGTTGCGGAATTGGGCGTTCTGCTCCAAGAGCACCTCGTTGGTCGCCATCAGGTTGTTCACCTGCTTCTTGAGGTCCTCCACGCGCTTCCTCAGCATGATGTTCTCCTCCTCCAACAGCCGGTACTCCACCGTCCGGGGGTTGGCGAAGCTGTACTCGTAGGTCTCAAAGGACAGCCCGTCCACCCGCCGCCGCTTCAGCAGGGGCTCGTGGTCGTCGTAGCGGTCGCTGTCATATATGGCATCATAGGGGTCGTAGCGGCGCACGGCGGCCACCATGCCCGGCTCACGGGTGGCCATGCCCCGTGCCTCGTACTCATAGTCCCGCTGCAGGTGCTGGAACTTACACTTGGCTCCCCGCTGGCAGTCGCCCTTCAAGAAGTCCCTGCAGATGGGCACCTCCTCCTTGCTGTTGGGCAGGTCGGCGGGGGAGAGGCCGAGCCCCGCCGCCACCTTCTGCCGCAGGCGCGGGGGCAGCTCGCCCGTCTTCTTGTAGCAGTCCTCGTCCTCCTTGGTGCCGTGGATGAAGCGGCAGTTGAGGCGCACGCATTCCTTGTTCTGGAAGTCGTGGCAGAAGATGAATTCGTTCTTGCGCACGCCCAGGTTGGTCACCTCGCTGATGTCGGGGTGCCGGAAGCGGCAGCGCTTGCCCCGCTTGCAGACGTTGCGCAGGAAATCGCGGCAGATATCATCGGCGTCGGCACCCGCCTCATCGCCGCCGCTGTTGCTGTAGCCGTCCCGGTCGGGCATCTTTGCCGCCGCGGGGGCGCTGTGGAAGGAAGGAGAGCGGGGAGGGTGAGAGGCCGGGGCCGGGGCCACGCGGAGACAGCGGGGAGCGCGGCCGCGGGCAAGGGGCGGCCCGGGCCCGCAACGGGAGCTCGGAGGTGCGGGACCCACAGAGCCCGGGACAGCCCCGCGGGCGTCCGGCCGGGCCCCGAGCGCTACAGGCGAGGGAAGGGAGAGGACCGCCCCCGCGGGGTCTCCATAGGAACCGTCCGCAGGCCCGGGGAAGGCCCGAGGGAGGCCCGGCGGTGTGGCCTGCGGCGGGGCCCAGCTTGGAGCGGGGCGGAGCGGATACGACCGATCCTGAGGCCCCGGCCCTGCGCAGCCCAGCTCGGCCCGGCCCTGCGCAGCCCCTCGCGCCCGCCGCAGCCCCGCACTCACCCGCTCGCGGCCTCCTCGCGAATTCTCCAGTGCCAACAATGAGCGGTCCCTTCCGGCCGCCGCTCTGCGCCGGGCAGGAAGTGCTCTATGCTGCTTCCGGGGCACCCCGGAAAGAATTGCGCGCTTCCTCCCTGCGCGACGCGCGCACGCCCGGACCGCTTCTTCCGGGTTCGTGACGTCATAAGAGCGCGCCGCCGTAGCCGCGACCCGCTGAGTGCCACAAGTCCCCTGGGTTTGTTTCACCGCCCTGGGCCCGCCCCGGTACCGGCACAGAGCGCTCCCGCTGCCCCCACAGCTGCCGCCCCACATCTCGGAGACGCGAACCGAGCCCTCCCTCCCCCGGCCCGCTGCTCATCCCGGTGCAGCACCCTCCCAACCGGCGTTCTGTGGACACCGCGCTGGGCCGCAGCCCCGAGCAAAGCACCAACAGCGTCCGAACACATCTCCAACTTTATTGGCGGCGCTACACAGCCCGGAGCCGACCCGGTGCGGTGGGACGGGACCCCACCACGGCCCCGCGGCGCTGGGACAGCTCCTCCACACCCGGCCCGGTCTGGTCGCAGCACTACTTGGACCTCTGTCGCATCTTCCTCCTCTTGCGCTTCAGCCTAAGGGACAGAGCAGCGTCACCGCCCGGGACCGCGCTGACAGCCCGGGAGCGGCCGCCGTTCCCGGCTCCAGCCGCCAGCCGCGGTCCCGCGGGCAGCGCTCACACATACCTGCGCATTCGCTTCTTGCGCCACTGCGGAAGGAGAAAAGCAGCGGGTGAGTGATGCGGCCCGCGGCTCCCAGCCCGTTTCCCCGCGGTGTCCCCGTGTCACAGCCCATTATTACCGGGAGTCCCCGCTCCGTGACCGCATCCCCGCAACCCTCAGCTCACTGCCCAGACCCACAGCACCACCCCGCGGCCGTCGCAGCGCCCCACGCACCGAGGGACCCCCATTCCCGTTCCACGACCCGACAGGGACCTCCTCACACCCTCAGCGCCCGCAGCCCCGGCCCCGTGTAGGCCTCCCCAGGCCTGGCCGCTGATGGGGACGCGGATCGTTTCCAGGCACCATCTATCCCCCCCCCGCGCCGCCTCCGCCGCTCACCTTGGCCCTCATGGCGGCGCGCTCGCGCCGCGCTTAGTCCCGGTGCGACGGCAGCGGCGCTGGCGGCGGATGGAGGCGGATGGCGGCAGCCACCAACAGCCGACAAGATGGCGGCAGCAGCGGCCGAGAGAAACAGTGCCGCCCGCCTCGGCCTATTTATAGGGCAGAGCCCGAGGCCACGCCTCCCTCCTCGCCAGGCATGCCGGGAGCCGTAGTCTGCCCCCTCCGCAGCATGCCGGGAGCTGTAGTCCGGAGCCCGGCCGCCATTTTGCACAGCGCGGCCTTTCCCTTCCCGGAGCGCAGCGACCCGAACCGCCCCCCCCTCGCCCCAATCATCAGAGCCACGTCTCCGTGCAAAGAGATGCCACGAGTCAGCTTTATTTGGAAAACAGAGTCGGTTACAGAGTTCTTCTCGGGAGCATTTTCCTTTTCAAAATCTTAAAACAAGCGGGTTTTCTGTTCCTTGTATCAAGAGGTACATTATTTACGTAAAAATAGAAAATTAAATAAACCTCCAGCAAGTCTTAGTGGTTTATAAATCCGAGGGGTGAGGAAGATGAGCTCTGCACGGACAGAATATTGCTTCAAAACACCCAAGGGTTCCCCGGGGGCGGCGGAGATGGGAAAGGTTGCACCCAAAGGGCCGCCTTGTGCCATTCACCTCAATGGCGGTCGCGTTCAGGCTGCAGCACCCGGGCACCGCCTGCAGAGCAACGCCTGGAGGACCTTCAGCATTCAGCCCAAGTTTGACAGCAGGTGAACGGTTGGATACCATCCAAATGCATTCAACTCAATGGTCGTTGGTGGCCTTTTTTTTGTTGTTTTTTTCCCCCCTTCAGAAAGGCTCGCTATACAAGAGCGGTACCCCCTGGTTGGCCTGCACCCACCGACTGGAACATCATCATCGCAGCTCACAGACATTGGAAGAACTGAGCCCAGCATCACAGCACGGAGCAGCTGCCCGTCCCTCCGTGCAGCTCTGGGCCCTGACTGCTTCCTGTGGCGTTGGGCATTCGATTTAAAAACAAGCTCACCACAGCCATCTATTTAAAAATAGAGCGTTTATAGGTAAACCAAGGTAGAAACAGAGCGCAGTAGACAGGGACGGTCTACAGTCTCACCAGGGACATCGAATTTGCTGCTTTTTATCCCCTCCCCCCCCCCAATACCAATTATAAACGTACAACCTAAAGGTTAAAAGAGTGAGAAACGCTCTGCCCCGAGGCAACGGGCAGAGATCCTGCACAGCTGGGAGGAGCTGACAGCACTGCGGGCAGATCACAAACACGGATGGCTTTTCTGAGGGCACGAACAGCTTCTTTTTTTTTTTTCCCCTCCAAGAAAATCCATAAAGGGCGAAATTAAAAACAAAAAGAGGAGGAAGAAGAAAGCAGGCAGCTCTCCACGCTCCCTCTCTCGCTGGGAATGGCTTTAGTTGGTTCACCTCTTTAACAAGTATGAGGAGTATAAAAGGTTAGAAAGATATAGACTAGCTTTTACTCCTGATTTTATTTCTTTTTCTGCTTGCTGTTTCTTTTTAAGTAGTCTGAAGTGGCAGAGAGAATCCTCCCTCATTGGCAAACTCGATAGGAGCTGGTTTGTAGTTCAGTGGGACATCCAGACCGTTTGGCATTTGAGACCAACAGCGCTAGATTTTGTTTCTGGTTCTTATTTTGGGGTTGGGGAGGAAGGGGGGGGGGGGAGGGGAGGTAAGGGGTGAGTGTGTGTGTGTGTGTGTGTGTGTGTGTGAGAGAGAGAGAGAACTGGGTGCTGTGCAGAAGGAGCAGGAGCTGCTCAGTCACCAGCCTCGTTCTCTTCCGCCGTCTCTCCTGTAGTGGCATTCTCTGCATTCTTGGAGGCCTGTGGAAACAAAGCCACGGCCACGCTCAGGGCAAGGACCCACAGACCGTGCATGGGCACCACGGTGGTGGCTGCCACAAAGGAGCCCACCCGAGGAACCTTTCTGGGAGGAAAAAAAAAGAGGACTCTTCATCCTGCAGGACTCCCCACCCCCGTGGGCCACATTGGCACATTCTTTAAGCGCTGCACCGAAGCAAGCCCAAAACACAACCGTGCAGGCAACTGGGTTAAGCCTGGGCGCTGCCGATCACAAGAGCCGTGCTAAATCCACCCAAAATGTGATTCAGTTACCTTCTTTTTCTTCTTTTTCTGGGTCTTCCGGCTTGCAGAACTTTGTAGAAGGGCCTAGAGACAGGAAGGAAACGTAAGAAGTTAGAAAGCCTTTTCTTTTGATAGAAGATGAAAGGAAATGCCTTTATAGCAGAATGAGCATTGCCAGCCACCGGAGGAATGGTGGTAAGTCCTAATGGGCATGGTGACAGATGGGGAATGCCACAGCATCCCGCTCTGCTGAGGCACGAGGCCTTGAGGCCAGCTGTCCAGGCTTCTCAGTGACTCGTAGCAAAGGGCTGGGTACTGCTATCACAAGCAAAAACTTGTGTTTGATGCAGGAAATAGGAGCCCAGCCTGGTTTAAAGTACATTCTTGGGGCTGCAGGATTACAACGAGTCACTGACTTGCACCATGACCTACTGCTGTCCTTGGGCGTGCAGGAAACTCGGCTCTAAGGGCTGAGCTCTTGCTTTTTAAGCTCCTGCCTCAAAGCAGACTTCTGGATTTCGCTCCCCTTCATCCCGAGCAGTATGAACAGAGGGTGACCCATGTGATGCGCTACACCTATTTTTATGTAGTCTCTTAAACCAACCTTCAGCTCTCCATCTTGCACCTCAAACTCCGACTTGTAGAGCTCAGGTTCGAAGGGCCCGCTGGTTATCCTCATAGGACCGTTAGGCATTAAAAGCACTGTGAATTTGAACTGTGCAACAAACTCTCCTGCGAAACAGAAACAGGCATTACTGCACCACGGCAATTCCAACCGCTGCGCCTTTTCCACACTGTCACTGCTGCAAAACAGCTTGTGGGAACTCCCTGGTAAGCGAACCAAAGGGCTTCAGCCATCAGTCTCTCCTGTCTGGGGAATTACTCTATGAGAAATCTCAACTAAGCACTGGAACGACTCCGAAACAAGACCCAGAAGCCAACAGGTAGTTGAGTTGCCCGTAGGATGGATGCCAGTGCCCTCAAAGCATCTCTCTGGCATTGAAACAGCAGCAGTCAGCATGAGGCTGGGGAAGTGCTGAACACCAGTTCACATCCAGCTCCCAGCCCTCCCCTCAGCAGGGCTCACCTTCCTTTTCGTAGAGGACGTTGAAGGGCTGGAGCAGCTCATGTTTGGCGCATTCCACCACCCCCATCCTGGCTTTCTTCTCATCTTCAAATGCCCTGCAAGAGGAACGGGAGCCACAGCTGAGGCAGGTTCCACCCCACAGGCTTCAGAACTGCCCCTGGGCTCAAGCTGGAGACTTTGTTTGCTTTACGTCCCTCTTGCCCAGCAGTGCTGCTGTCAGAACAGGGAACTGCTGGAAGAAGTATTGCCTCCAGAGAGCAGACAAAGCAAGCGGATTTAAGGATGGAAAGAGCCTGTCAAGTGAACGTTGTTTCCTTATTTTCAGAGTGAGTGCTTAGAAAAACTGACTGGATCTGCCTCCTCTCTTCATGCTGCAAACCCGATAGTATTTCATTTTAACCACAACTCCGGGCTCCTCACCTGCCACACCAGGCACAGGAGATTCTCCTGTCCTCATAACTGTGCCTGGGATTCCAGCTTAAGCCTCTAACTTCCTTCCTCCACCCACTCCGAGGCTCAAATACAGCAAACCGCGACATAAAGCAGCAAGGCTGCCTCCACCTCTGTGGCAGATAATCAATCAAATCACTTTTGCTGTCAGCATGGTCTGTAAGCTCAAGCAAAGCATCCAGCTCAGAGCACACGGGGAGGTCATGAATAAAAGCAAATACCTGAGAGTAAATGGCATAGTATCAAAGCGCCTCTCCACCTCACTGAAAAAGGCACGGGAGGTTTTCATCTTCAAGCCATACTGTTTGGAGGGGTCCCTTTTGTAAATTGTAGTTCTCTGCCCAGCATCCTTTGCCTGAAAATGGAAATTGAGGTGAGCAGGGAAGGAGCAGGGCAGCGCCTCTTCAAGCACATCAACCAACAGCCCACGTGTGTCAGGGCAGTTCCATCCGACAAGAGCCGTCCGTATTCTGACACTGCAAAAGCACACCGTAACTCTGATGGAAAAATCTACACCCAAAAAGACACGGAGGTTCCCTGCTGGGATTGGCACGTAGAAGGATCCAGCCACGAGCACCACTCATGGGTGATGAGTGGAAACACGCTGCTTTGACCATGCAGAGGAGCAGCGAGCCAGGACTCACCTTTCCCTCCCCACTGCTGACAAGAACATCAACAGCATAAACTTCGTGAACCTCAAATTCTGCTTTTTCGTGGTCCTTCCTGGAAGAAAGAGGTTTGGTGAGTCAAAGAATGGTAAGGAGAGAAGACAAAACCTCTGTGGCTACGCAGCCGCAGCTCCTCAAACAAGCCCACGCTGAGCTTAGCCAGAGAGGGTGTATGGGCACGAAGCAGTGCTAGGGTGACACAAAGCGACCAGGACCTTGACCAGAAGAGCAAAAGGTGGCACAGAAGTTGAAGACTTGCATGTCAGGCACTAGAGCTGGTCAGTGACAAGCTGGCAGAGAAAAACAATGACAAACCACTGGTGTTCTTGCCCATGACAAATCATTCCATCCCCAGTGAATGGGGGGAGGTCTCTGACACTCAGCACCAGCTCTGTGAACTTGTGGTCATATCCTAGGCAGACCAAGGGCCCACCACACCTGGCTCATCACTATACCTGAGACCTTGGTAGCCAAACTCTGGATTAAACCACTGAGCTCTGAATACGCAGCTTGAGATTCTGCCCTGACTGCATCCCTGAGGGAGGGAAGATGCTGGAACAGAACAGAGTGACACGTCCTGCTCATTAGCTCAGAATTGTCCTGCGATCCCATTGACAGTGATCACCCTCCAGTGGGCTCCTGGCAGCTTCTGTGAGACAACAGCAGGCCTTGGCAGGCCTCCTGGGGAACGAGCATCCACTGCTACAGCCAGCAGTCACTGGTTATTTTGCTGGCAGCCCCCAGGGCCACAGGCTGTGATTTACTGATGGAGACTCCTTCGAGAAACTGGACAGCAACCAGGAACACCTGCAGGTGCCAGCAGTCCCGTGTCACTGACTTTCAGTCTTTCTTTCTCAGAACAAACCCCAAGCACAGAAGCCACAGCTCGTGTTCACGCGGCCAAGGTACTGGGGGAACGAATCCATTCTGGGTCAGGCTTCAATCAAGAGGCAGCACAGGGAGCAGCCTTCCCTGGTGAAATTCTGCCACAGTGGCACTCGGCCACTAGGTGCAAACATACCTGCTCCACCCCCACTCGATATCACAGCCAAGAAAGTGAGAAATAGGATCAGAATCCCAGACCTAGCCCCACCCCTCCCACACACTGGAGAAAGCTCCAGAGGTGATGCTCACTTTTGCTGGTCTGTAGGGTTCTGGATGATTGTTTTCTCCCCATCGATCACGTGCTGCTTCAGCTGGTGTGACAGCATCCCTGCCGAGATAAAAGAATCCATTAACACCTCAGAGCTGCAAACCAGCTACATGGGGGCTTGCATCATTAACACTTCAACGCTCCGGGCTGCAGCCTTCAGCTGGAGCCAACTGTTGAGCAAACTGTCTTGGGTGTTCGAGCTTCCTTAGCTTGACTGTTGTAGACAAGAGACATGGAGCCCTCCCTGACTTCAGGGACGTTTTCTCTCCTCAGCAGAAGAAGCTGCAAGCAGGCAGGGAGGAGCTGCTGCTTAACAAAGCAGCTTGGAACGCACTGGAGGTGAACCTGCGAGCACGGACATTGCACTCTTGGGTGTCAAATTAATGGAGCCTTCAGGTTCCTCTCATCGGTGTCTCAGCACTCAAAGCGCATTTTGTGGGGCTGAATTCACTTTTCCTTTCTGCTCTGTGGTTCACCTCCAAACTGAAGCCTAGCCCATGTCTCAGGCCACAGCCTGGCAGATACATGTGTCCCCCATTCAGGAAGGACAGCGTGAGCCCCCACGCCAGCAGCTCTGTTTGTTTCCATCAGCTGGGGCCTGAAGCTGCTGCCACTGCCTGGATAATTACAGCACTTGGCTGTTTCCAAAATAGTGGCTGCTCAAACTCCCTTGACAGTGCGAGCAGCCGCCTCCTCACTGCAGCTCGTGCCATGCTTTTTCACAGAGAAAGGAGCAAAGCATTGAGGAGACCCACAAAGCCATCCCACACAAGAACGTGGAGCTGACGTTCCAGGACTGGGCCAAGACGAGCAAAGCCACCGAGCCAGCTTTACAGCACTTCAGGAAATTTAACTAATAGCAGAGCGATCTAATTGTGGCTAATCAGTGACGTCACTGACTGGGAGAAAGGCATCTGCACGTGCCAACGTCACGCTGAGCCCTCTCACCACCTTTCAAACAAGAGCTCAGCATTCTCAGCTCTACAAGGAGCCGTCCCAGGGCCTCCCCACCCACCCGTTATCAACGCTGTGAAGAAAAAACGAATCGGTTTCTCGTTGTAAGGGAGGAAATTACATACCCTGCACATCTATGGGCATCTTTTGCGACGGATCCTGCGTTACAAACAAGCTTTTATGTATTCACAGAAGGGGTTTTAACTACAAGTGGTCAGGGTTGAAAGCAAAGGGCCAAGAGATTGGCACGAGGTCAATGGGAAATCCAAAAGCCAGAACACCAACTGCCATCCCTGGAAGCCCACATCTACCGTTTCCACATGAACACACCTTTTAAACATAATACAAAGGGGAAAGGAGAATCTGTGGTTTTGGAAGGATTTTGAAGCAAAGGCTGCTGGGTTTAGAGGTGGCAAATGTAGAACCTGTAGCCAGGAAATGCTCCCCAGAGTTTGAACAGGGCAGCTGAGGATTGAGTGCGATTAAAACATTGCTGCTGTGGATCAGCTGCTCCCCAGCCCTTACCTTCGATGGGCGTGCAGTGAAACGAGTGGGCTATTTTGTTCCACGCGTCTGTCACTTGTGTATTCTGGATGAAGAACACATGTAAACACGTTAAGGGTTTAGAACTCAAGCCAGAAGCACGACTGTTAATTTTCACCTGGCAGCGTTTGGTGATAAAACCAAGCGGTGCTCTAACACCTCCAAAAAAAGGAGGAATGGTGGCAGGCTTCCATTTTTAATCCCCCATCAACAAAAATAACGTGGAACATGAGGTCAGCCCAGCCTCCTGCACTGCACCCGGTGCCTTTTCACACACCATTCCTTTAGGAGGTAACACAGGGAGCCCGAGAGCAGTGCTGGGAGTTACTGGAATAGTAACATGGTGCTGAAGGGGAACGCCTACGGCTGCTGAGGTGTGTGAGCAGCGGGCAAGGGAGAGCTGTGAGTGGGGGACGTTGGTGAGCGTGACACAGAGGGTCAGCCGTGTGCCTAGAGAGGATGGGAAAAGCAGCACCGCTCCTCTGCGGGTCCTGCAGGGATCCAGAGCTGCTGCCACCCAGCCCGGTGCTCCCAGGAGCACTCAGCTGTCTGCAGACAGCTGCCTTCAGATTCCCCACGTAGATGGGCCATTCTTCCCAGGCGATGTCACAGGCCTTTATTTTTACGCACAGCCCATCTCTGCAGAGCTCTCTCCCTGCATCGTGGCACACTCGCACACCCCATTCCCTCACCTGGTTTCCAGGCTTTACCAAACGCAGCGCGGCCTCAGCGCAGAGATGAGCTGCCTTGATGACATCAGCTTTACGGCCTGACACAGGGTTTTCCTGAAAGAACACAAAAATAAAGGCTTGTAAGGGAGCAAATCCTTTTCCTTCTTATCAGCAAGACTGCCATTCTGACTGCCTAGAGCTGGAGATGCAGAGAGGGGGATCTGGATGAGAGCAGGAGCACGTCTGTCTTCCCAGCTCCACCATTAGTCCCTCCCTTGTTATAGAAGGGCTGCCCTATGGAAAACTTACCTTTGAGGCATCTATGACAAAACTGTGTGCTACATTCGCTATGAAGCCATCGACGTGGACTCCCAAGTCACTGCAACACAAAGAGAGTTAATTATAGGCGGGGCCTAATGGCTCGGGAAACTGGTGTGACTTCTCAAAGCGTTCGAAGATTCAGGCATATTTAATAAAGCTTGACTTGATTAGCTGTTACATTCTGTAATTAGCCACGTCGAGGAAGTACTTAACACAGCAAAACAGGACTAAAATGCAAAGCCTGGATGCCAAGGGCAAGCTCATGAGAAACAGAACCAAGACGCTTACATTTTGACCAAGTCTCCATCTTTGAGGATGTAGTCTTGGTCACTCTTCAAGGGGGAGAAGTGACAGACACAGTTATTTACTGATATACTCGTTGGGAAGGCAATACCTGTAAAGGAGAAAGAGAAATAACCCATGAATTCCGGCAGCCTCACGCAGAGTGCAGGCAGCAGCTCGGCCAGTGTGGGCTGTCACTGAGTTTTGAGCTCCTGAAAGCAGGGTAAGGTGCCCCACTGAATAATCCCCTGGTGAAAAAGCACGAGGAGAGCAGTGCGTGGCATTCTCCTGCCCCAGCAGCTATCAAAGAAATCGATCCTCGGCAGTAAGACGCGTGCAAAAGGGACCCCAAGCCTGCAGAACACAAATCAGTGACACACTCAAGTGTCACGCAGTTTCCGTGGCAACTACAGGCTGATTGCTGAGCACGGGGCCGGCCTGCCCAAAGGGAGGACACTGTTATCCAAAGTTAACTCTTATTTCAGTGAGTGGAGCGTTGAACTGGGAAGCACCAGCCCAGCAGTGATGCTTACAAGCAGGACAAACGGGACCAGCTGGGTTTCTGCACTGCTGCCCACTCGTGTCAGCCCAGCAGGACAAGCCCAGCGACCCACGTTGGCGTGCAGAGGCCTCACCTTTTTTCATTTCTTTTTCCTTCTTGAAAATCTTGCCCGTCTCCTCCATGATCATGGCGTCTCCCTTCTCACACAAGCACAGAACCGATGCTCCCGAGTTCGCCTCTTCGACCACAGCACGCAGGACCCCTGCAGAGCAACACAAACATGGGGCACGTTAACCAAGCTCATGGCACAGCACCACCAAGCCTGCTTTGTTTCTGGGGATCGTTCTGGACTCAGCTTTGCACCGAGAGAGCTGCAGATACGCAGAGAACCCCTCTTCAATTCGTATTGCTTTTTGAGAACCGAGGCAGGAGCAAACAAACCAGTGTATGCTGGGATGTGCACAGGTGAAGCACTGCAGCCTCACACACCTCCCGGTGCACTGAGGGTTGGCACACAAAGGAGCTGAGCAGAAGCACTGCTCTCCCACATTCCTTCCAGAGCACTCATGAGCTACAGGAACAGGTTTGAAAACTGCTTGGGAGACGCACAGCACATCAAAGAACAGAGGGGCAGCTGCGGGCGCGTGGGACCAGGAGGAAACCGCCCTTACTCTGCACAACTGTGTCTGTATGGAAGCACTGCACCCACACTGGGGCATATTCTGATATGTACAATTAGCAGTTGGGTTCCGGGATGGGTGTCAATGTGCCTCGTGCTCTAACAGAATGGGGGGAAGGATTGTGAGCCCATGGCTGTCCCAGCACTGCAGTTACATCTCATACCATTTCAGTCATCTTTCCACAGGTCCCAGATGTTGGTGAGGAATATAAAAAAGAGGGAATGCTCTTAAAATAAAGACCTTTAGTAGATGGCAGGGGACAGAAAGGTGAGAAACAGGAAGCGTTAAAGCTAGTGTTTGTCAGAGCAGCAGCACTGAGCAAGGAACCCCTCTGAGCTGCTCTGTGTCCCAAAGGCACCGCTCTGCCGAGCCGGGAAATGCTCTGCTGCTCCTCTGGGTGCGTTCAGGACAACAACAACAGCACAATGACCCCATCCCACCCCGGGGCTGGGTTCTAAGCAGGGCCATACTGCTGTCCCCCATGGGCCAAGAGCCCCCCGGCACCTCCTGAGAGGATCCCACATCCCCATGGGGTTGGGGAGCAACGGGAGGGCCCGGAGCCATGCAGAGCCCACAGGAGCGGCTGTCAGCTCCGCTGGGGCAGCGAAGAGACGGCGGAAATAAACGACAGAACAGCAGCGGGGGTTGGGGGGACACGGCGATGTTCCCGGCACTGCCCGGCCCCGGGAGCGCGCCTCGGCCGGCGGGGGGGGGGGCGGGAACAAAAGAGTGGAACGTTCAGCGCGGGGGGCGGGGGGCTCCGGGGCCGCGTGGCCGAGTCCTGCACTCGTTTCTACCGGGAGGAATCGATGAGATCCGGGCGGGACGGGGACAGCGCACGGAGCCCCGCCGGGCCCTGCCCCCCCTCCCCGCCCGGTGCACGTGGGGCGCGGAGGCCACGTGCGGGCAGCGTCCGCCGCGCAGAGCCGGGCCGGAGGAACCGAGGAAGGAGGGGGGCGGCACCACGGGGAGGGGGGGAGGCACCGGGGATCCCCACCCCCCCAACCCGGGGATCCGCGCGGCCGCCCCCGGCCCTTCGGCGGCCGCCATCGGTGGGCACCTGGGCCGCCGCCGCCGCCGCCCCCCCCCCCCTACGGCCCCGCGCGGCCCAATGCCACGTCCCGTCCGTCCGTCCCCCCCCGCCCCGCCGCCCTCAGCCCCGCGGCCCTGCACTCACGGTTGGCGATGTCCCCCCCCATCTTGTACTTGGTCACCACCAGGTCCTCGGCGATGGTCAGCTCGGCCGCCTCCTCCTCGCCCGACATGGTCGGAGCCGCCCCCGCGCCCGCCGCTGCCGCCGCCCCCCCGACGCCGCCGCCGCCGCCGCCGCCGCGCTGAGGAGACCCCGGGGAGCGCGAGCGAGAGAGCGCGAGCAGAGCAGGAGCGCGGGCTCCGCGCGGGGCACGCTGGGAAGCCGAGTCCCCTCCCCCTCGGACTACAGCTCCCGGCAGTGCGCGCGGCTCGGCCCCGCGGCGGACTCCCGCTCCCAGCAGGCAGCGCGGCTCTCGCGAGAGATAGAACCGGAAGTAAGGCCGGAAGTGGTGTGCGAGTGAGGGATGGCGGAAGTAAAGAGATTGCGTTGAGAGTAGCGGGCGCTGGCCGGGTTCGTGCAGGTCGCTACCCCGCACCACGGCAGCCCCCAGCCCTTAGGAGGCCCCTTCCTCTTCGCCTTTGGTTCCCGTGCTCCGCCCAGGGCCATGCTGCCTGCAGATGCCAGCCCCATCCCCTGCCCCTCCTCATCACACATCAGCAGCCACAGCCCGTTCTATTCTAATCGTATTTATTCCACGTTTACAAACGAGACCCAACTCCGTCCCTGGGAGTGGGGAGATGCCCGGAGTGCAGTGAAAGGGCTTCTGTGGGGCCTACGGGCACGGCCCAGTCCTGACCCACATTGCCCGTTGGGTGCTGGGGTAGCCATGCAGCGGGGCATGCTACCCCACTCAGAGGTTACCCTCAATCCACCCCCTGCAGGAAGCAAAGAAAAGCAGGGCCTCTCATCCACAGCAGCTGGGAGGACCCCAACCCCACAGGTAGCCCCCTGCCCCCCCCCCCCAGCCCAAAAGCAAGGACCTTTTGCTGCTGCAGTCCTGCACATGGGGAGCACCGTGGGGAGGGGGAATGCTGGGAATAGCCCTGGGGCATGGCAGTGACGAGGAGAGGGGTCCAAGCCCCCCCCCTCCCAATGGGGTCTGGGGGGTTCAGGATCAGCTCCACACCCCAGGCAGGGCTGCCCTCCCCCCTGCCCCCCCAATCCCATTCTTCATGTCCCCCCATGGAGCTTTGCCTCATGCCCTCCATCCAGCACCAGTGGGGGGGGGGGGGGGGGATGATCCTTCATATCCAGTGTAAACAGCTGGGGGGGGTGGGGGTCCCTACGTCCGCTGGGCGTCCACCTTAGCAAAGAGGCGGCTGTGCCAGTAGTCAGGGTTGTCGAAGGCACAGTCTGAGGCCTCCAGGCTGCGCAGGGGCTTCATGCAGGTTGAGGGAGGTCCGGGGGGGCTGCGGCAGCCGGGGCAGGGAGGGCCACGGGGGGCCAGCACCGCCTCCATCTCCTCGTAGCCCTGCTCCTCAGGTGGGGTCGGGGTGGGCTCCCCAGGCCGCATGTCAGTGTAGCCGTCGTGTCGGGGGGGGCAGCCCTCAAGCCGGGGTCCCGGCCCCCCCACCACGTTGCCCAGCGAGCGGCTCAGCCGCGGCTGCTTGTTCATGTACTCGTAGTCCTCCTCCTCCTCCCCACGGCCCATGGGGAGCCCTGCGGGGCTGCCCAGCTCTGAGCCCACCTCCATGTATTCGTAGCCCAGCTCCTCCAGCGAGGCCGGTCGTGGTGGGGGGGCTTGTAGGGGTGCCCCAGGCTGCCGGTTCATGTACTCGTACTCCTCCTCCTCCAGCTCTGGTACTGAGCCCCCCGTTGGCTCTGGTTCTGTGGAGTGGAGGTCAGACAGCGGCTGTGCCCCCCCAGATCTCCCTGCTCTGCCCACAGGACTAGGGCTGAGTCCCGGGGGGGGGGGGGGGGGCTCAGCTGTGCCAGGGATGGGTTTGGAGAAGGGGTTTAGGGAAGGGGTTTGGAGAAGGGGGTTTAGGGAAGGGGTTTGGGGAAGGGACCACCCAGCCCTCCTTCCAAATGTTGAGCCCTCCAACCCCAACCACGCAAAGATGGAACCCCAAACTCAATTCTGGAGCTGAAACCCCCAACCTATGGAAGCCCCCCAGCTCTCTGCAAGGAGAGACCCCCACCCACAGCCCAAACCATGCTGGGAAGGAACGCCCCCACAATTGGGAATGAGACCCCTGAGCTGGGACCCTCACCCCGTCCGGCGCAGCTGGGTGTGACGTAGCCATTGGCGTCTTCCTCACTGCCTTCAGAGCTGGGGGGCGGGGGGGGGAAGCTCTCCCTCTGGGACAGGTATGCGCTGTCCCCCCGTGAGCGCAGGCTGCGGCAGAGGCTGCCCGACAGCGACAGCCCCTCGGCCAGGTCCAGCTCTGAGGCCGTGCCCCGGCCCTCTGATGATTCTGACACCGTCCTCCCCACAGATTCCTGGCGGCTGCGGCGCGGCGGACGCGTCCCAGTGCCCTGTGGGACGTGGCAGTGATGGAGGGGGCAGGAGGGGGGAGGAGGGGGGGGGGTTTGCTACCACCCCCTCAGAGCTCCAGCACCCACAGACCTCTCCCACCCCTGAGCCCAAGCCCAATGCAATGAAATAAAATGAATTGAAATGCAATGAAATCCAGTGCAATGCAATGGAATGCAATGCAGCCCTTTGCTCCCCCCAGACCCTCCTCTTTCCCCTCCCTACCCTCCTCCAGGTACCTGGCGGCTGCCGAGGCCGGGCTGGTTCATTGGGATGTATCCAGCTGGAGGGCTCAGCAGGCTGGGACTCTGGGGGGGAACATGGACGGCTTGGCACCAAGCTGGGCACCCCACCCCAACGTGGTAATGGGGCTGGGGTTTCACTGGGGTGATGGCTTAGGGTTAGGGTCAGCTCTGCCCCCCCCCTCCCCCCCAGGGGGAGCTGGGGTCTGGAGGAGCCCCATAGGGAACACCAGACCCACACTCTGCTCCATACCGCATCACAGGATGCCCAGGATGCAGCCAGACCACATCAACGGCCCCAGGGCCAGGGTGGGGGGGGGGGTTGGCAGCTCACCCGGGTGCAGCTGCCCCGTGGCCGGGGGGGGCAGAGGCCGAAGGACACATCCAGCTCCTCCTCCTCCAGCTCCAGCGTCTCCATCTCATCCAGCTCCTTGTCGCTCAGGGTGGGGGGCTCGGCAGGTGGCACGGCCCCACTCTCCTGCTGTGGGGACGGGCACATGAAGGGCTGTGGGATCCCAGCCCAGGAGGGGGGCTGACGTGGGGGGAGGGGGGGTCTCTCACCCACCTTGATGACCAGGTAGCGGGGGGGGGTCGCGCGCCATGCGGGTGAACTCGTTGGCCAGCTCCTTGAAGGTGGGGCGGATGTTCTCATCGATCATCCAGCCTGGGGGCAACCAGAGAGGGTGATGGCGGGGTGGGGGCCGTGGGCAGCCTTCCCCCCCCCCCCCCCCCCCTTCCCATCACCAAGACAGTGCCCCCCACTCACATTTCACCATCACCATGTAGACGTCGATGGTGCAGATGTGGGGCTGCGGGAGCCGCTCGCCCTTCTCCAGCAGGTCGGGAACCTCCGGCAAGCGGATCCCAGCATACGGCTCAGCCCCAAAGGTCATCATCTCCCACAGTGTCACTCCTGGGGGGCAGCAATGTGAGCGCAGGGCTGGGGGGGAGGTGGGGCTGAAGGGGGGCTATTGGGGGCTGTGCTCACCGTAGCTCCACACGTCACTCTGGTGCGTGTACTTCCCGAAATGGATGCTCTCCAGCGCCATCCACTTAATGGGTGTCTGAAAGGAGAGAGGGGGTTGGGGGGGTGTGATGGGCTAGGGGGCATGGGGGCAGACCTGGGGTGGGGGGGGGGGGGTGAGGGGCTGGGGGTTGTGGGGATAGACCTGGGGGGGGGTTGGGGGCTGGAGGACTTGGGAACAGACCCATTTGGGGGCGTGGGGAGGGGGTGAAGGGCTGGGGGATATGGGGACAGATCAGGGAGTGAGGGGATGAGGGGCTGTGGGGAATAGGGCCAGACCTGGGGATGGGGGGAACACGCAGGGGTGGGGGTTTCCATCGAGAGAAGGTTTGGGGGACACACAGAGGGTGCAAATGGGGGTATTGGGGACACACAGAGCAGGGAGTCATGGCACACAGGTACTGGGGACATCCAGATGGGAACTGCCCTACGGGATGGGATTTGGGGGGCACGGGCAGAGTGGGGGGGATCCGTGTCACAGGTTTTGGGGGCACAGAGGCGCAGCGATGCGGGGTCCCACCTTGACCTCGTTGTAGAAGTACTTCTTGTCATCAGGGTAGAGCAGATCAGCAATGCCAAAGTCGGCCACCTGTGCCTGGCTGGGCGACTTGAGCAGCACGTTGCGAGCCGCCAGGTTACGGTGCACCATGCGGTGCTCCTCCAGGTAATACATCCCCTGCACGCGGGGTGGGGGTCAGCACGGCAGGGTTGGGGGGCAACGGGAGGACCCTCCCACCCCACCCCCCGGCCCAGCTCTCACCTTGGCCACCTGCACACACCAGTTGAGCAGCAGCTGAGGGCTGATGCTGCCGCGGTTTTTGCGCACGTAGTCGAGCAGGGAGCCCAGCGGCAGCAGCTGCGTCACCAACTGCAGCTGGGGGCCGGGGCAGATGCCCAGCAGCCGCACGATGTAAGCGTGGTCCAGGCTGCCAATGGCCAACATGTGCTGGGGGGGCAGGGGGAAGGTGAGCCATCAGTCAGGAGGGCGGTGGGCAGCGGGGAGGGGGCACAGCGCCGGACTTACGTCGGTGACGGAGTGGAAGGATTGCTGCCCGCTCCAGTCCTGAATCACTTTGATGCTCACTGGGATCTTGATGGAGTCACCATCCGGGATCCAGATGCCCTATTGGGTGAGATGGGGTGGGGGATGAGATGGGGGTGGGATGTGAGTGCTGTGACCGGCTCCACTGAGTCCACCCCCCCCCCACCACCACCACCACCGAGCCCCCCTCACCTTGTGCACGGTGCCAAACACACCCGAGCCCAACACCTTCAGCCGCTTCAGCTCCGTCTCCTTGAAGATGCGAGCCAGCACCTTGTTGGCCTTCTCACTGGGGTCCAGCGGCTCCAGGCTCTGCAGGGGGAGTGGGGACAGAGGTGGGGACAGAGAGAAGAAGGATGGGGAAAAATGGGGAGGAAGCAGACAGGGATGAGGACTGATGGGGACGGATGGGACAGCGGACACAGATGGGTGCAGGAGGGGATGGATGGGGGTGGGCACCCCCCACCTGCTGGATCCCCCCCCCCCCTCTTACCTCGCCCCGTTCCAGGTAGCGCCGCATCGCCCGCTTCTTCTGGATCTTCTTGCCACGCCAATAGAGCAGGGAGAGCAGGACGCAGGAGCAGAAGAGGAAGAGCCCTCCGACCACCAGCACTGCGATCACCGTGGGGGCTCTCCTGGGTGGGGGGACGGGGTTCAGCTCCGGTGCCATCCGTACCATGCGCTGCCCACGGCTGTGCCCCATAGCAGGGAGACAGCACGGCCAGGAGGGGGGCACTGAGTGCCCACATGGGCAGGGAGCAGCCCCAAGTGGCACAGCACGGCACCATGAGGCCAAGGGACCCCCCCCAATCCCCCTAGAGACCCCATACCTGGCACTGGGCAGTGCATCCCCCAGGCAGTCCCGCAGCAATGGCCCTGTGCACCTGGGGGAGGGGGGGGAAGCAGAGGGGGGGGGGTGAACCGTGCACCACACAGAGCCCCCGGTGCTCCTGTCTGCTTCCCATTCTCCTCCATTCCCCCCCCTCACTGTCCCCATTTCTCCCCATTGCCCCTACTGCATCCCATTCTTCCCCATTCCCCCCCACTGCCCCCATTTCTCCCCATCCCCCCCATCCCCCCCACACACCCACGGGTGCAGTTCTCATGGCAGGGCCGGCACTCCTGGCTGCTGTCCGGGTATTTGTAGATGGGGCCGCGCTCACCCAGGATGCCTTCGGGGCAGCGCTCCACACAGTGGGGTCCATCACGGTAATGGGCACAGCGGGTGCAGGTGTCAGCGCCCTATAGGGCAGAGGGGGGGGGGTGAGCACCCAGGGGGTGTCCCTGCTGTCCCCCCCACCCCCTTCCATGCCATACTGAGCCGTTGCAGGTGATGCCACCCTCCACACGCTCGCACTCCGGGTGGCACTCGAAGCATTCGGTCCCTTCGGCGAACTCCCGCGTCTCACTGCGGGATGGGGGTGGGGGTCAGCGCTGAGCCCCCCCCCGGGGGACAGCCCACCCTGGTTTCCTCCATGGGGTCCATCCCACCCTCATAGTCTTTATGGGGTCTGACCCACCCCAATGCTTTTTATGGGGTCTATCACACCCCAATGTCCCCCACGGAATCCATCACACCCCAATGGGCCCCATGGACTCCATCTGATCCCAATGCCCCCCATGGGGTCTATCACGCCCCAATGCCGTCCAAGGGCTCTGTCCAATCCCACTGACCCCCCATGAATTCTATCACACCCCAATGTCACCTATAGCCTCCATCATACCCCAATGCCCCAAATGGCCTCCATCACACCCCAATGTCCCCCATGGTCTCCATCTAATCCCAGTGCACCCTATGGCCTCCATCACATCCCAATGCTCCCCAAGTGGTCCATCACACCCTAATGCCCTCCATGGGCTCTATCCAATCCCAATGACCCCCCATGGAGTCCATCACACCCCAACGTCCCCCAAGGGGTCCATCACAACCCAATGCCAACGACCCCCCATGGAGTCCATCACACCCCAATGCCCCCCACGGAGTCCATCACACCCCACTGCCCCCTGTGGCCTCCATCACACCCCAGTATCCCCCCATAATCTCCATTTGATCCCAATGCCCCCCTACGGCCTCCATCACAGCCACCACCATCCCCCACGGGTCCCACCGCCCCCCCCCCCCCCCATCCCCACTCACCCCTGGGTGAAGCTGCAGGACGCCACGCAGACCCCACGGCGGCTGTAGTGTCGGCAGGACAGGCACTGCGTAGGGCCGGGCCCCCAGCAGCCATCAGCAGAGCACAGCGGGTCGCACACCTTCCCCTCTTGCTCTGCAGGAACGATATGAAGGGGGACGGAGGGGACGGGGGATGGTCAGCACCCAGCCCCCAGCCCCCCCCCCAATCCCAGCTCACCCTGCCAGCCCCCCAAACCCCCTCACTCACGGCATTTGCCACGTGGTTTGTTGTTGCGGATGTCGAGGTCGGTGCGGCGCCGGGACAGCGCAGCCCATTGCACGGTGTGCAGGTAACACAGACGGCGGTTCTCGGTGATGTAAACCCGTCCCGCGCTCACCTCCCGCAGGGAACGCAGCCCCAGAGACGTCACGTTGTCGTTCTTCATGATGAGAAGGGAGAAACCCCGGCTGTTGGGGGCAGGAGGGGTCAGGGGGGAGGGGATGGTGAGGGGGGATATGGGGGGGAAACGGGGGGATGGAGGGACTGAGGTGGGAGGCAGGGATGAGGTAGGGGTTGATGGATAGCAGTGGGATGCAGGGATGTGGAAGAAGGGGATGTGAAGCTGAGGGATGCGGGGATATGGGGGCAAGAGGGGACCACGGTGGGGTGCGGGGATGGGGGGACAGAGGAATGCAGGGGATGAGGCAGAAGGGGATGATGGAAGATGTGCGAAGGAGAGAGAAAGGGACAACAGCGGGATGGGGGATGTGGAAGAAGGGGATGTGGAAGCTGAGGGATGCGGGGATATGGGGGTAAGAGGGGACCACGGTGGGGTGTTGGGTGTAGGGGAAAATGGAATGGGGATGGAGGGACAGAGGTGGGACATGGGAATGGGGCAGAAGGGGATGATGGAAGACGTGTGAAGGAGGGACAGAGGGACAACAGTGGGATGGGGGGATATGGGGACATGAGGGGACCACGGTGGGGTGCAGGATGCCAAAGGGACGATGGGGGGACGCACAGCTGAGGGACACAGAGGGAAAATGGTGGGATGAAGGAACGGGGGAAGGCCAGAGGGCAGCAGGGACGTGTGGAGCAGGGACATGGGGACCAATGGGGGACAGGGGTTGGGGGGGGGGGGGGAGGGAGGGGAGGATCTCACTTGTAGAGGCTCCGTCCCCCGATGGTCTCCAGGTTGGAGAAGACGCTGAAGTTGTGCATGTGCTTTGGCCAGGACTGGATGTTGAGGTACCCTGAGGGGGGGGTGGGGGGTCAGGGGATGTTGGTGGGGGGGGGGTTTCCAGCACCGCCCCCCCCCCTTTCCCCCAGCTCCACTCCCACCTGTGATCTCCCGCACCGTGCGGAACACGTTCAGCTTCTCCGGGTCCAGCGCTGAGATGTTGCGCCACGGGTCCCTGTGGGGCCAAGGCTGTCAGTGGGAGGGGGGGGACACACCACAAAGCCCCCCCCCCCCCCCATTCACCCCCCTGCTCACCCCTCCAGGCCGGTGATGAGGAAGTCCAGGTTGCCCAGGATCTTGGTGCAGTTCACAAAGCTGTCGATGTTGCTGGAATCCACCGTTTGGTAATGGCTGCCAGCGCCGGTGCCCTCACAGGCTGCGTTTGGGGGAGGTTGGGGGGCACATACGATAACAGTGCATCCTACCCACCCCCCTTTCCCATCTCCCCTCCTTCAGCCCCACACATCCCCCACACCTTTGGGGCACAGCCCGGCGCACGGCTCGCACATCTTCAGCCCATTCTTCTCCACCTCCATCTTATTGCTGGGGCAGGCGCGCACGCACGAGCTCTGATCCACCACGAAGTTATCTACGGTGGGAGTTGGGGGCTCACTCAAATACCTCCCCCACCTCCATTCCCCCCCCAAAACCCCTCTGTGCCCCCTCCCCCCCCCCCCCGGCCACCCCCTGCCCTGCTCACGGGGGCAGCTCCGCACGCAGACGCTGCCATACTGGTACTTGGTGTCGGGGTTGGGCTCCAGCTGGAAGGTCAGCTTGTTGTAGATGAGCGGCTGCGGGCACAGCGGGACGCAGGCACCGCTGTCATTGAAGTGTCGGCATGCCTGGAGGGGGGGGAAGGGGGGAAAAAGGGGTGTTGGGTGGGCAGATGGACAGAGGGACGGACAGAGGGATGAAGGGGGAGAGAGATGGAGGGATGGGGAGAGATGATGGAGGGATGGGGAGAGATGATGGAGGGATGGGGAGAGATGATGGAGGGATGGGGAGAGATGATGGAGGGATGGGGAGAGATGGAGGGGGTTTACATACGAAGCAGTGGGTCTGGAGGGGACCGGTGCACCCCCCCGCGCACTCCTCATGGCAGCATTCATTGGGTGCCCGCCCGAAGCAGCGCCCGTTGCACTGCGGTGCACAGATGGTCTTCGTCACTGTGGGGGAAAGGGGGTGAGCTGGGTGGGGGGCAGAACCCCATAACCCCCCCCCCCATTACCTCCCTACAGCCCCCCAGGTACTCACACTGCTGGCAGTCCTCAGGGCCCGGCCCCCAGCAGTGCCCTCCGCAGCTCTCGTGGCATGGGGCGCCTGTGGGACAGAGCACAGTGGGGTCAGTGGGGGGTGCGGGGGTCTGTGGGGTCAGTGTGGGGTGTGGTTAGGGTTAGGGTTGGGTCTGTATGGGGTGTGGAGTCAGTGTGGGGTAAGGGTGGGGTCTGTGGGGTCAGTGTGGGGTCTGGGGAGTCGCTATGGGGTGTGTGGGGTCTGGGGGAGTCTGTGGAGTCAAAGTAGGGTGTGGGATCAGCGTGGAGTCAATGTGGAGAAGGGTTAGGGTTGGGTCTGTAAGGGGTGTAGGGTCTGGGGAGGGGTCTGTGGGGTCAGTGTGGGATCAGTGTGGAGAAGGGTTGGGTCTGTATGGGGTGTGGGGTCAGTGTGGGGTAAGTGTGGGGTCTGTGGGGTCAGTGTGGGGTCTGCATGAGGTGAGGGGGTCAGTGAGGGGTGTGGGGTCACTGTAGGGTGCGGGTCAGTGTGGAGTCTGCGTAGGGTCAGTGTGGGGTACAGGGTCATTGTGGGGAGGGGGGGGGGGATCAGTGTGGGGTGTGGGATCACTGTGGGGTGTGGGGTGTGTGGGGTCAGTTGGGGGGTGTGGTGCCCCACTCACATGCTCTGCCGTTGTCCCCCACCACGGGCTCCAGCCTGGGGTCCCTCATGATGTCCCTCCACTCCACGGTGTCCACGTGGCACAGCTGCTCGTTCTTCTCAATATAGACACCGCCTGCCAGGATCTCTATGGGGAGCAGCAGTGGGCATTGAGCTGTGCCCACCTTCCCCCCCCTGCCCCGGGCCCTATGGGATGGCACCACTGGGGGGGGGGGCGGTATGGGGCATGGAGGATGGCACTGCTTCATTATGGGGGCACCGTGGGGACACGGCACCGCTCTGGGGTGGGGAAAATGGGGTACAGGGATGGCACAGCCATGGGGTGGGCAGAAGGGGACCGTGGGGTGGGGGCAGTGGGGAATGGAGCTGCTCTGGGGTGGGGATCGTGGGGGGACAGCATCCCCCAGGGATGGGGACAGTGGGGTACAGAGGGATGGCATCACTATGGGATGGGGGACCACAGAGATAGAGACAATGGGGACACAGCACCGCACTGGGGTGGGGGACGACAGGGATGGGGTCCACAAGGATGGGGACAATGGGGATACGGCACTGCTATGGGATGGGGACCACAGAGATGGGGACACAGCACTGCTCTGGGGTGGGGGACCACAGGGATGGGGACAATGGGGACACGGCACTGCTCTGGGATGGAGGACCGCGGTGCACCAGGGGTGGCACTGCTCCAGGATGGGAACCATGGGGCACACACGGATGGCAGCGCCCTGCGACGGGGGACCGTGGGGCACAGCACTACTGCAGGACAGGGACCTCGGGTGGGTTGGGGGGGGGGGGGGGGTTGGGGAGGGTGGTCCCAAGCAGCTCTGGGGCTGACAGGGACGAGGCCCCCCCCCCCTCCCACCTGTGAGGCGGTTGAAGCCCAGCTGGCGCAGGGCGTGCGTGGCGTTGGGGTTGTAGTTGAGCAGCACGAAGAGAGCGTATTTCTCCTCGTAGAACTGAGTCCCGCGGATGACGCGCAGGTTGCGCAGAGGCAGCGTGGAGAAGACGTTCATGGCAATCAGGATGTAACCCGTCACCTCCCGGATGGTCTGCAGGGATGGCGTGGGATGGCGTGGGGTGGCGTGGGGTGGGATGGGATGGCATGGGGTGGCATGGGGTGGGGTGGGATGGCGTGGGGTGGGATGGCGTGGGGTGGGATGGCGTGGGATGGGATGGCATGGGATGGGATGGCATGGGATGGGATGGGGTGGCATGGGGTGGGGTGGGATGGCGTGGGGTGGGATGGCGTGGGGTGGGATGGGATGGCGTGGGATGGGATGGCGTGGGATGGGATGGCGTGGGGTGGGATGGCGTGGGGTGGGATGGCGTGGGGTGGGATGGCGTGGGGTGGGATGGCATGGGGTGGCATGGGGTGGGGTGGGATGGCATGGGGTGGGATGGCGTGGGGTGGGATGGGATGGCGTGGGGTGGGATGGCGTGGGGTGGGGTGGGATGGCGTGGGGTGGGGTGGGATGGCATGGGATGGCATGGGGTGGCATGGCGTGGGATGGCGTGGGATGGCGTGGGATGGCGTGGGATGGCGTGGGATGGCGTGGGATGGCGTGGGATGGCGTGGGATGGGGTGGGGTGGGATGGGGTGGGATGGCATGGGATGGCATGGGATGGGATGGGATGGGATGGGATGGCATAGGGTGGGATGGCATGGGATGGGGACGCTTCACCCCCACGACCCCACAGCAGAGGTTGGGTGGGGGTTTTTGTGTGTGTCCCCCCACCTCACCTGCAGGAAGGAGAGGTCCTGAGCGTGGTCGATGAGGACGATCTCCAGGTTGCCCATCACGATCTCGCAGTTGTTGTACATTTTGTGCAGCGTTCGGTACTGATGCTGCGCGTCGCCCGTCACGCTCAGCCCGTTCAGCGTCCCTGCGCACACTGCGGGATGGGGGGGAGGGGGGGGCACCGCTGGGATGGCACTGCTTGGGGGGCACTGCGCCCCAACTGCATCGTCCCCAACCCCACAGCATCCCCAAGCCAATACTGTCCCCAACCATGGCATCCCCATCCCAACAGCATCCCCAACCCCAACAGCGTCCCCAGTCCTACAGTGTCCCCAGCCCCAATAGCATCCCCAACCTCACAGCAACCCTAACCCCATAGCATTCCCAGCCCCACAGCATCCCCAGCCCCACAGCGTCCCCAACCCCACAGCGTCCCCAGCCCCAACAGCATCCTCAGCCCCACAGGGTCCCTAACCCCAACAGCATCCACAACCTCAAAGTGTCCCCAACCCCAATAGCATCCCCAATCCAATACTGTCACCAACCATGGCATCCCCAACCTCACAGCAACCCTAACCCCATAGCATCCCTGACCCCACAGCATCCCCAGCCCCAATAGCATCCCCAGCCCCCACAGTGTCCCCAGCCCCACAGCATCCCCAACACCAATACTGTCCCTAACCTTATAGCGTCCACAACCTCAACGGTGTCCCCAACCCCACAGCATCCTCAACCCCACCGTGTCCTTAACCCAATAGAGTCCCCAGCCCCACAGTGTCCCCACACCTAATAGTGTCCCCCAAGTCCAATACTTCCCACAGCATCCCCATCCCCACAGTGTCCCCAACCCTGGCACCCCAAACCGCACAGCATCCCTAACCTAATAGCGTCCCCAACCCCAACGGTGTCCCCACACCACACCCACATCCCCTTCCTAACCGACACATCCGGTCCCACCGCATTGCCCCCACCCCCTCCTAAACGACCCCATCCTTCCCACGTGTCCCCGTCCCCCCCAGACCCCTCACGGTGTCCCCCCCCCCCGACGGTGACCACGGCGGTGCCCCAACTTTGCCCCTCGTTTCCCCCCCCCCACCCCTGCAGCGTCCTCCCCTTTGGCCCCGTCCCCCTCCCACGGCCCCGTCCCCGCCCCTCCCCACGCACCACCCGAACCGACGGGCGAGGATTGCGCAATGCGGGCGCTGCGGGCAGTGCCCCCCCCCACCCCCCCACCCGGACTTCGGACCCGGCCTCCCCCCCCCAACGGCCCCAGGGTTAATGATTCCCTGCCTTCCCCCCCCCCCCCCCCCGACGGGGCGCACAGGGCCTCTTTGTGCACGGGGCCCCCTCCCCGCATCCGCACAAAGCGCTGATTGTGGAGCGGGGTGGGGGGAAGCGGAGCCCCCAAAAGGCGGCGGGGTTGAAGGGGGGCGGGGGGGGGGGCGCGCACCCCCGGGGGCTCAGCCCGGACCCAGACGTGACTCAGACCCGCGGGGGGGGGCGGCACGGGGCGCTCAATGGGCGCTTTGTCTGGGCCGGCACAGGGGTGGATAAGGGCCCGCGCCCCCGGGGGGGTGCAGAGGACGGGCACAGCTCAGTGCAGAGCAGGAGGGGCGCGTGGGGGGGGTGCGGGGGAGGGGGGCCCTATAGCAGCAGCAGCAGCAGCAGCAGCAGACCCCCGCATGCCCACCCCCCCCCCTTCTCGGAGCCAAAGCTATTTCCATAGGAAGGGGCTATAAAAAGGCCTCAGCTGTGGGGGGCGCGGCCACAGCCCCGACGCCGCGATGATGGGACCCCCACAGCCGGCACTGGGGGTCCCGAGGTGGGCGCAGCGTTGCGGAGTTGCGGGGAACACGCGTTGCTTTGGAGGCGTCCCCCCCGCGGGACCCCCCGTGCACCTGCCCGGGACGTGGGGGGGGTAAAGGGGGAGGGAAGCGGCAGCGCGGCGTTATCAGCGCACTGAGCCCGACGGCAGCTCCGGAACGCCGCTATCTGCGCGCCCCGACGGCCCCTCGGCCAGGAATAGCGCGGCGGGAGGGGCCGAAGGAACGGAACGTGGGGGGGTGGGGGGGAGCCGACCTCCCGCCCCCGACCCCGCGGGCGGCACAAAGGGGGCTGTGTGCGTGGGGCCGCGTTCCGGCCCCGAACAAAGCGGCTCTGATTTGGGACCGGGGTGGGGGGGAACGTTGGGTTTTGGGGTAGGAGAAGGGGGGGATTGGAGGGGCGGCGCGGCCATCGGTGGGTGGGGGTTGGAACCCACGGCACCCCAACAAAACACGCCGTGGTTTCGGTGCGATCGCGGTCCTCGCGTCCCCCCGACGTCGCGCCCACCCCGCGCCGCGCCCGCAGCACATGGCCGCGGCCGCAGCCCCTCCCGCCTCGCTCCCGCACGTTCGCCGCACCGCGCCCGGCCCCACCCCCGCGTTCTGCCCTCGGTGTTTTCCTTTTGGGGTTGAAAAACAACACCCGGGTTCTGCCCGTCCTTCCGGGAACCGCCGTCCCGGCTACCCGTTCCCCGGTGCGGTGCCGGGGGGACCCGGGAAGGCTCCGGTCGTCTCCTCCCGTCCGGGTCCCGGCGCGGCCCAAAACATCCGCGGAGCTGCGGGGGCTGCAGGTGCCGCAAGGGAGGGGACGGGGAAGGAAGGAGGGGGGGGGCCCGGCCGAGGAAAGGGCGCGGGGGGACCTGAAGGGCTTTACCGGGAACGGACCCCACTCAGCCCCCCGGTGCGGGGTTTTTCCGGGGTCGCGGCGTTGAGAATGGAGCGCGGGGACCGGGAACTTCCGTGGCTCCGTCCGTGCGTCCCGGCACCCTCCAACGGCGGAGAGCCCTCAATTCCCGGTGCTCCGAGCGCTGCCGGTAACCCCGAGCTCTGCCGGTGTTCGCACCGCTCCAGGCGCCCCGTGCCCCGCACACCCATTCCCGGTGCAGTTCCCGCTCCCGGTGCGGTGCTCACCTGCCTGACCGGAGCCGGGCGCGGGGCTGAGGAACAACAGTAGAAGAACCGCGCAGAGCAACGCGCGGAGCCGGGACCGGGGCCGGGGCATCCTCGGCGCCTCTCCGAGCGGCGCCCGGCGGCTGCGGCGTGGCCCGGGCGCGGCGGGGGGAATGCACCTGGCGCGGGGCCGCCGGGGCGGGACGGGCTGGGCCGGGTGGGGCGGGGCGGGGGCGGCCCCAGAGCTACGGGACGGCGGCACCCGGGGACCCCGCACAGCTCCCGGACCCCCCTCCGCTCTTTCCCCGGCGGAGGTCGGGTCCTTCCGCAGCCCCCACACCGCGTGGGGGAGTCGGGATCCCGCAGCCCCACCCCGGAGGGTGGAGGGAGGTCAGGTTGCTGCTTCCCCCCGCCCTGAGCTGAGCAAGATCCAGGGTGAGTCCCCAACAGCACCACAACACATTCGTGCCCTCAGACCCCGCCCCCTCCCCACAACACCTCGTTCACCTGCACACAACGCTGCGGAGCCCCAGCACCGCCCCCCCCCGGACAGGTAACACCGTGCAGTACAGGGCAGGATCCTGCAGGGGATCCCTGGAAGGGCACAGCACCCGCCCCACCCTCCAATCATCCCTGCAGAGGGAGAAAAGGGCATTGCTCCCTCAACGAGGGGGTGGGAACCCCCCCCAGACCAGCCCAGGGAACCCTAAACACCCACACAGCCCCCACAGCAACGTTTTCCACCCCCCCCCCCCCCCCCCCCCCGGAACAAACAGGCACAGAGCCAGCTTTGGTCTCAAATCCTTTATTCAGACTGAATTCAGGACATTTTCAGCCCGGGGCCATTTCCAGACATCATCTCCTTACATGGGCTTGGGGGGAGGCCGCGGGGCTGCGCCCTGCAACACGAAAGCAAAACATCAGTGAGATGAAGAAGTGGGGGTGGGAAACAGATCCAACCCTCCCAGTGACCCCCCCCTACCCCAATACGTACCGCTGGCCTGAAACGGGGTGGGGGGGTCCGGTCCTTGCGAGCCTCCCGTGAGCGGTTCCTCACCACCTTACTGTGGATGGCACAGCTGACGCAGTAGTGCAGCTTCACATACAGCTTGGCAGGGACATAGGCTGGAGAAAAAGGGGTGGGGGGGGGAAGGAGCAAAGAAGGGTGAGCCCCCACCTCTGTACAGCTCTGGGGGGCCAGCATCCCCCACGCAGGGGACAACAGGGGCACTCATAGGGCTGCAATGCCCCATTGAAGCACCGCTCCCAAGTGGGAACGCAGCACCACAGAGCTGTCACTGCAGCCCCCGTTCACTCAGGGCTTAAACCTGTTACGGGGGGAGGGGGGAAACCACAGCCCAGAGCCCCCCCCCCTTGGTGCCCATCCCACAGCCCTTACAGTCAAAGACGCTGGCCTCGAGATGTCCCTGACAGCTGCAGCCTCACGATGTTCCTGATGACGAATTTCTTGATGGCTTTGTCCTTGGGGACGCAGCGGGCGCAGTTGTTGCAGCGGATGGGCTGGACGTGGCCACGGCCCTTCTTGGCACGGCCGTTGTTCTCCTCTTCTTCGTCTGAGGTGGATTGGGGAGGAGGGGGGGGGGGGGGGGGGAAAACAAAACCCAGAACTGCTGTGAGCCCCCCCACACCCTATCGTGGCAGTGCCCCTTCCTCACACACCCTAAACCTCCCCACATCCCCACAAAAGACTCCCATGAACGCCCTCACCTCCTCAGCCCCCCCTTCAATCTCCCACCACCCATACAAGGACCCCTCATTCCCCTAAAACACTCTCAGCACCCCCCCCCAGACCCATGAGGACCCCCCCCCCCAGAACTTCCTATAATCCCCTATGGACCTCCATGCCCAACCCTCCAGCTCCCCACGGAGCCCTCATCTCCCCTCATCCCCCCAACTCCACAATCCCACAACGACCCCCAACCCCTCCCCCCTTTCCCACTCCCCTCATTTCCCCACAGCCCCCACCAAGCCCCTCCCCTAAGGATCCCCCCACCTCCCACAGCCCCCACAGCCCAACCCACCTCCCAGATCATACAACCGCCGCGGTCTCCCCGCACCCCACGAGGCCTCCGCACGTCCCCTCCGCCCCTCAGGCCCCCCTCTGTCGCCCCCCCGGCCCGATCCGCTGCAGCCGCTGCTCACCATCGCGCTCCCGGGGGCGGCGGAAGAGGGCCCGGCCACGCGCCGCCGCCTTTATATAGCAGCGCTCCGCCCGGAAGTGGCTCCTGTGCCGCCCGGAAGTGACCCCTGCGCCTCCCGCAGCGCCCCGCAGCGCCGCTCCGGGCCTCAACGCTGCCCCGGTTGGGAGAGGGGAGGAGCGGGGGTGACACTGGGTCCGTTGCCGGGAGGGTTGGGGGAGAGGGGATCGGGACTACTTTTCCTGTGCGCGCGGCGGAGGGATCCGCGCAGTGCGTGGCAGTGAGGTGACTGCGTGCGTCACGTACATTACGTGCTGCGTAGCGCGCCGCGGGGGACGCTGGGAAATGTAGTCCTGGGGCGGGGGGAGGAAAAGAAGGCGGTAACGCGCGGCTCGGAGAGCAGAGTGGAGGTCCTGGGTCACGTGGCCTGTCCCCCCCTCCCCCCCCCCCCCCCCCAAAAGTATCCCGAGCCCCCTCTGAAGCGTCCTGCATCCCTCACAAAGGTCCTGCCCCCCCAGGATGTGTCTGCCAGCAACCCTGGGGTGTCCCATTTCCCCCCCCCCCCCAGCGACGCGGCGTTAAATTATGCGGTTTATTTGTAACAGACCTCAGCCGTACAGTACAAAACTTACAGTAGATCTCATCCACAAAGGTACTTACACTATGGTACAGATACAAAAGCTGCGGAGCGGCTCCGACCGCACGGGGAGGGAGGGGGGGGGAAATGTGGCGGGGGGGGGGGGGGGGACAGCGAACCCATGGACGCTACAAATGAAACGCGTTAAGGAGGGGAATGGGGAGGTGGGGGGTGGGGGGGGCGGCCGGGGGTTGTGGGGAAGGGGGGGGGGGGGGTATTGCACATCGTCGTTGTTCTTCATACATCTGATTAAAAAATATAGATATGTACAGGGGAAAGCGACCTGGGGGGGTACAAAATCCCTACGTCTGCTGTAAAGCAAAGCGGCAGCGCAGCCCTGAGCTCCTCCGGATTGTGGGGGGGGGGGGGGGGGGTTGGGCTCAGAGCCCTCCCCGCTCAGCCCCGGGGGCTCAACCCCCCTCCCTCCCCCCCCCTCCCCCCTTCCTCTGTGAGCTCCGGCCACAGAGCCAGCGGCTGCCGCTTAAAAGGAGGAAAATAGGAACCCAAAAATCAAATGAAACCCGGAGCTTAACGCTGCCGGCGTGTGAGGTGGTTGTGTTATCCCATAGAAAAAGAATCAGCCTTTGGTTTCACCCTCAGGGAGAAAGCAGCCCCCGCTGAGAGTACACGCGGTGGGGGGGGGGGAGGGGGGGAAAAGGGGGAGGTTGCCAAGGGGGGTCCTCACCCCCTCATACCCCCCCCCCCCCGTTTTTGGTTATCGCCCTCAAAGCCCCCCCAGTGTTGGGGGCTGAGGGAGCACGGAGCCTTCGCCCCACGGCCCCTCTGCTGCTCAGAGCTGTGCCAGCCCCCCCCCCCCCCTCCTCACCCCCGCAATGGGGCTGGACTGAGGGAGAGGGGGGAGAGAGGGAGGGGGGGCACAGAGAGCTGAGAGCCCCCCCTGGGGTTATAGCACCTAATGTGAGGGTTGGGGGGGATCGCCCCCCCCCCACCCCAGAGGGAACGTCTCAGAAATTCACGCGAGACTTTGGTGGGGGGGATTTGGGGTGGGGGGGGGGGGGCGGGGGGGGGAAAAAGAGTTATAAAAAGAGAAACTAAAAAGCTCAATAAATAACAGAGTGAGAAAAGGGGGGGGGGGGGAAAGCACAAAAAAAGTCCGTTCATATTTAAATAACTCCGTTTATAAAAAGGCAAATTGTTAAGAGCTCCCCATCATGGGGGGCTGGGGGGGGGGGTTTAGGGAGGGGGGGTTTTTGGGGGGGGGGGGGGTTGGGGGGATATCTTTTTTTTTTTTTTCTTTTTTTCATTATTGGTTTTTTTTTTTTTTAAATATCTTTTAGTAGCCAAAGTTCAGTGCAAAGGAGTTTAAAAAAGGAACAACAACAACAAAAAGATCCTCCCCCCCCCCCTTTCCCCCCCACCTCCTCCCCCCCCCCAAAAAAAAAACAACCCAAAAGAAGGCTGAAGAAGAAAGAGTTCTGTGGGGGTCTGAGGGTGGGGGGGGGTGAGGGGGGGGGTGAGAGGTGTTGTGGGGGTTGGGGGGGGGGGGCTCAGCCGACCTTATGCTCACCCCGCACGATGTGAGAGGAGAACTCGTACCGGTCCTGGCTGTGATGACCGCAGATGTTGCACTCGAAAGGGTCTCTGAAGCCGTGGCAGCCCATGTGGATGGTGAACATGACGTGATCCAGGAAGAGGATCCGGCAGTGCTCGCAACGAAAGGCTCGCACCGGTTCTCCATCCTCGGTCACCACGCGCAGCGCATCCCGGCCACCGCTCGGCGTCGAACGCGTCGTTCCCTCCGTCGTTTTTGGGTCCTCTTTGGCGTACGCCGGGCTCTGGCGGCTGCCGGGGCCGTTGCCCGGTGGAGGCTGAGCCGTCCGCTCCTCGTGGATGCTCTCCGTGTCCGTGGAGTCGTGGCAGCCGTTGGTGGGCGACGCGCCCGCCTCCCGCCCGCGGTACAACGCCTGCGCCCCGTCTGCCGTGTCCTCGTGACCCTCGGCGACGTCGCGGCCCCCCGGCAGCTCCAGGCGGCCCGGCAGCGGTTGTAGTTGGGTGTAGACGGAGCTGATGACGGGAGTCACCTCCGAGATGCAGTTTGTGGGGGGCAGGCGGAGCGGGCGAAGGTGTTCGCCCCCCATCAGCGCCAGGGAGCTGCCGTAGGAGGGGTCCAGGGGGTGGTGGGCCGACACCATCTCCACGTCCTTCTCGAAGCCGGCGTTCACCTCGAAGGGGAGGTCGGAGAGCGCGAACCGCATCTGCTTCTCTCCTGCGGGCAGGAGATACGACAGTGTCAAAGTGGGCACAAGGACCCCCACCCCATCCCATCCCTTCCCATCCTGCACGCAGCCCCACTGCTGTCCCATCCCATCCCACCCCACCCCACCCCATCCCATCTCATCTCATCTCACACAGCCCCACTGCTGTCCCATCCCATCCCAACCCATCCCACCCCACACACAGCCCCACTACTGTCCCATCTCATCCCATTCCATCTCATCCTATCCTGCATATGGCCCTGCTGCTGTCCCATCCCATCCCGCACACAGCCCCACTGCTGTTCCATCCTATCTCATTCCATCCCATCTCACCCCACACACAGCCCTGCTGCTCTTCCATCCCACCCTACCTCACCCCTACCCCAAGCACAGCCCTGCTGCTATCCCATCCCATCCCATCCCACCTCATTCCACCCCATCCCATCCCATCCCATCCCAACCCTCCCCAGCCCGCAGGGTGGAAGGCACAATGTGAGCACCCACAGCACCCAACTGCAGAGCGTGAGCCATCAGTGCCTCAGCCCAGCCCCAACCCCCTCTCCCATCCTCCTGGTGGGGGGAGGGGGGACGGAGCAGCCCCTTACCCACGAATTTCTGAGGTGTGGAGCGTTTCCTCTTGGTGAGGCTGTTGGCCAGGCGGTCGATGAACGTCGGCCGGTCGGCAGAGGGGTGCAGCAGGGAGTCCGGCACCATTTCCAGGTCCCTCATCTCATCACCTGGCAAGGCAACGGGATGCAGGTCAGGCAGTGGGTGGCACAGAGCAGTGGGAGGGGACGTGGTGAGGCAACACCCGCTGTGCCAGCCCTGGAAGCGCCTTCTACCCCCAACAGCCACTGGGCATGGACAGCAACGGGGCTCCAGCTGGGACCCCCCACCACCACTGCACACCCCCAGCACCCACCTTGCTGGCCGGCCAGTGCCTGTGGCTCAGTGTTCAGACTCTGCAGGTAGCTGTGGCAGCGCTCCTTGTGCTCCTCCAGCGTGCTCTGCTGCTTGTAGCTGCGGCCGCAGTAGTTGCACTTGTAGGGTTTGCCAACGGTGGGGGAGGAGACTGCAAAACACACGGATGAAAATCAGGCCGTCGGGTGGTCACCGAGCCATTGACACCGAGCTCCAGGCTGGCTCTGCTCTGGCACCTCTGTACAGGCGGTTGGGTCAGTGCTGAGCAGCTGCTGTGAGCTCGAGGTGATGCTTCACAGCGCTGGGATGGATCCCCGACCCACAGCCCCCGGATCCCCATCACCACGGCCGAGGCAGCGGGCACAAAGCTGCCTCCCCGCTGCTCCCAGCCAGAGGGCAGCAGAAGGACCACTGTGCGTTTCCCTGTAGCAGCTCCGGCTCAGCCAGCAGAAGCCAAAGCTGAGCGCACCCCCCTCGCTCCCTACTCAGCGGCTCTCCTCCACTGAACGTGGGTTTGTCGTAGTCCAAAGCCGGGGTGAGGAGGGATGGGGGGAGGGGGGCGAGGAGGGGGTGCCACCAGGCCCTGAACACCGACGCAAGAAGGTGCACCAGGAGTTGGTTCCTCCATTCATCTGTCAGAGCCTCGACTGCAAATTCCATCGCATCTCATCGACCTCCATCCCTCCCTCAGCTCTCAGAGTCCCCTACACAGCTCTGCGTTGTCACTCCTGAACAAAACACCCAAAGGCTGCACGCAGGGGCTGTCCCCTCCCCAGCAAACGGCTGCACTGGGGTCTCCTCAGCACCCAGAGGTACAGGCGTGCACCGCACAGCACCCATAGGGCGCACAAAACCCACCCCAAAGTCTCCTCCAGCCTCAGGTCTGTGAGGCAGAGGGGTCCCCGGTGCTCAGCACAGCCATCCCAGGGGGGCACAGCCTCTGATCTATCCCAGCTCCGCGCAGCGCGTTTGATCTGGATCTGAACGTCTCTCCTTTTTGGACAGCCCATCTTCCGAGATGAAAGCTGCCGAATCCCTCGTGGGATGCTGTGAGATCCAAATGGCTTTGTTAGGGGGTGGAGGGAAGAGCTGAACTGCTGCTGTCTGCCGGGCAGGGTGAGCGCCCGGCTCTCGCCTGTGAAATCCACATTAAACGAAGGTTTTCTCGGTAATTAGCTCCCATACAGACTGATTGCTGTTTGATATGCTGGGAGGACGTGTCCCACTTCTGCGCCTCTTGGCGAGGGCTCGCAGACACCTTCATGTGCCAGCAGCAGGGGGAGGCTGGTAAGGCTCCCAGCTGGGTTCTGATCCCAGGGATGGGGGGTTCTGACCCCAAGGAAGGGAATCTGACCCCAGGGATGGGGGGAACTGAACCCAGAAGTGAGGGTTTGACGCCAGGGAAGGAGGGATCTGACCGTAGGGATGGGGATCCCAGCCCTCCAGCAGGATGGGGACAGTGCTGCTCTCCACACCCGAGCACACCAGGAGCACACTTGTGCTCTTTGCTCTCCACAGTCCGTGTCAGGAGGGATTCTGCCTCCAGCCACCGACTTCTGGCTTGTTTTTTTTTATCCTCAGAGATAAGGAAAGATTCCAGGGTGCGGATCTCCTTGCCTGTTCTTCCCATAACTGTCAGAGGCCATTAAGCTCACCTCCTCCCCAGGGGGAATGGACTCTTCTGGGCACCTGAACCCAAACTGCCCCAGCAGCACTGCCAGGCAGGGTTACCCACAACCCCCACCAGCTGAGACTCAACAGAACCAGAGGCAAAACCACCTCTCAAATGTCACATCCAGCAAGGACAACATCAGAACAAAGCAAACAGAACCCCTCCGTGCTTGGTGTTTCCACTGGGGCAGGTCCCACCCTTGGGTGTGCCCTATCTCGACTCAATAAAACCCATTAAACATTTATCTTTATGAGAAAGAGATGCAGCAAGCCCAGAACCTCCGGGCACGCCGCCTCCGACACCCCCAGCTTCACATCCAGGACACAAAGATCCCTCCCACCCCCACCCCCCCCCCAGCACCCACCCATAGGAAACCTCAGACTGACCCACAAGGAACAGTGCTGCTGGGTGTGCCGGGCTCAGCTCCCACCTCTCAGTGCATCCATCCCCACCTCCCACCCCAGCCAGGCACCCACCAGAGTGCGTCCTCAGGTGTCCGGTGAGGGCGTCCCTCCTACGGCAGGCATAATTGCAGAAGGGACATTTGAAAGGTTTCTCTCCAGAGTGCAGCTTGATGTGACGCAGGAGGTTTCCCTTCTGGGTGAAGGAAGCCCCGCACTGGTTGCAGTGAAACGGCCTTTCTCCTAAGATACAGAGCAGAGAATGAAACACCCCCGCAAAAACAGAGCTCTGCTCCATCCCTCCCCGTCCCCCGGCCCCGCTCACCCGTGTGGCTGCGCTTGTGCACCATCAGCACGTTGGGGCCGATGCACACCATGCCACACACATCACACTTCAATTTGCCATTGGGCAACCGGATGCCACCGGGGGAGTGTGGCTCCTGGCCTGGCCCATCACAGTAACCCAGAGGTTCGGAGAGCGAATCCTCCACGATGACGCTGTCGTCCTTCTCCAGCATGCGGTCCTCCTGTGCCAGCAGCCGGCTGCCTTCCTCATCGCTGTACATCTCCACCTTGATGGAGCTGGCTGTTAGGAAGGCAGAAAGGACACAAAGCTCAGGCAGGGTTTGCTCCTAAAGGAGCTGCACTGATGTGCTCTGTGCTGGGATTGTGACGACGCGCATCTCCTCGTGCTGTTGGGTACATTGGAACAGACACCCGGCACTGAACAGAGAGGGGTTACGGCCTGGATGCCTGTCTGCATGTCCCAAAGAGCTTTGGTGCTTTGGTGACCGACTGTGGGTAGAAAGCATTTTGTTCCCCGCATCCAAAGGCAGAGGGGGAAAGAAAAAACACTTAAAGCACTCGGGAGGATGCAGAAAACACCGAATTTTGACTGTGAATCAGTAAAGGCTCCACGTTTTCTGGCACAAAGAGCCCAATGTGAGTCCCTCAGTCGGCAAACCCCAGCGTGCAGCACCAAAGCACTCCACTGCAGGTTCTCACCCTTGTTAGAAAACCTGGGATCCAACTGAGAGAAAAGAGAACCTGAGCAGGACAGCACAGCAGGGAGCAAACACTCCGCGGTGGCACACAGCCATGACAGCCCCGGGTGACAACACAGCGACCCGCGTGGCTGCTGGGGAAAGGTCCCACATGCTGGAGACCCCCACAGGGCACTGCCCACCCCATGAGAGCCAAAGGGCAACCCAGGAGAGTCCAGAAGAGCCACAGGCACTGCTGGCCGGAGCCGAAGGGCATGGAGCTGGGGGCAACACTGCCATAGAACCCCCCCCCTACCTCTCCTTCCTCCTGCAGCACCAGGAGCCGGGCGGCTGCGCCGGCAGCGACCTACATTCCCGACTGCTCCAGCAAGCTGTGGAATGCCACAAATCAGACGGGCTCCAGAGGATGGCAATGGGACGGCGAGGGCTGTGCTGGCACAGATGGGGAAAGGAGCCTTCCTCCTTCCCTCCTCTACCTCCGTGGTGCTGCTCCTTCCCCCAGCTTCACCTCCAGACCCTTTCTGGAAGCAGAGCAGTGCCATGCAGAGCAAGTCCTCAGCTGACCGCGTCGGGAAGCATCCTCCCAACTGAGCAGAGCGGGAGGGAATCCCTCAGGATGCGCCAGGGACAGTGGGACCACCTGCCCTGCCCACCCTGTGCTGCTCTGAAACCTGGCCTGGGTCACCCATACGGCAGCACGCAGAGCCCACAGCCTCAGAGAAAACGTTTACAGGATCCCTTGAAATATCAGACTCTGATTTCTTCCGTTTAAAGCAGGAGGATCTTTCCAAACCCTTCAGGGAGCTGCTGGGGCTGAACTTTATATACACAAAGGAGATTGCTGCTGCTGGCAGGGACGATTCCAGCATCCAATCTGCCTGGCGGAGGCATGCATGGGAGCACAGCCCTGCAGGAATCCCAGAAGCTTCCAGACTCGATGCTGGGGTCTCATTTGGGTCTCTGCTGGGGGCAGAGGGCTCTCAGCTGCGGGTCCGGGCACGAAGCTGAGTGAGGAGCCCAGGAATCCCAGCTCTCACTGCCTCGCTTCCCCTCCTGTCCCGCAGACAATGCTGCCTTCCCAGAGAGGATCTCAGCAACAGCAGCTACTCATCCAGCCCAGCTTTGGCAACCACAGGCACTTTCAGGCCGTCTGCTGAGCCATCGGCCAAAGGCACCGCAGGCTGCAGCCCAGGGTGGGGGGTGGGAGGGGTGGTGTGGGGGGGTTGCTCAGCAGCCACAGCACTCCTGGCAGAACCAGAACCTTCCTTCCACGCTGCCCAGTGCCACTGGGAGCACCCGGGGGACCCCACAGGAGCACAAACAGAAAGCAAAACGCCCCAATCTCGGCGGCAGGAGCTGCCTGGATGCGCTGACGTTCGCTGCACTTTGATTTCCCTCCTTCCCCCCCCCCCCCCCATCCAGTTCCCCTGAGGACTTGTGTTTTTTTTTCCTGGGCGCAGGAGGAAGGCCAACCATTGTTCTGTAATTCTCCTTTCAGAACCAACACGGAGTCCAGTCGCGCCGAAAGAGCCATCTCTGCTGGCAGAACAGGTTATATAATATTCTTGCTCCTTTGGGGCACGATGCTTGCTGG
The DNA here is from genome assembly GCA_030625065.1 of Alectoris magna. NCBI lineage: Eukaryota > Metazoa > Chordata > Aves > Galliformes > Phasianidae > Alectoris > Alectoris magna. Next base: position 7,521,588 of record CM060577.1, on the reverse strand, counting down.
ATGAACCAGCTGTGAAGTCAAGTCAGATCAGAGCAATGCCATCACCGGCGTCCTGCTGCTCACGGGGAAGGGCTCCTTACTGCCCTTTCAGCTGGTCCACGTGCTCAGCTCCTTTTGCTTCCAACGGAACCGCTCTCCACTTAAGGCTTCATTTCTTCACAGAGCTTCCAAGCGTTTTTAGAGGGCAAGTAGATAACAAATAGCTACAAAAATCCCCCCCCAGACGGAGGTAACTCACGGTTACCCCTTCTGAAAATGAAATTCCTTTTCACTTTTTCATCCTGGCTCAGGAAGGGCTGCTTTGAAGCAGAGATGTCCCCATCGCTCCGTGTGGGTCAATCGCAAGGGAGTTCCTCTGCTATAGAGAAGTGATGCAGAACTTTGTGCTCCACCAGGGAGAGAGGGAGCACTGTGGAGCTGAGCTGTTCCACATCTCTCAATGGAGTCCATCTGACAGAGCACAACCACAGCGCAGACACCCACCTGATGCCCCAAGTGGTGCTCAGCCCCTGTAAGCCCCGCAGAGCTCAGCCCACACTGTGCAGCGCTGTGGGATGGCAGCAGTAGGACACCCGATGGGACAGCCTGGACCCACCGTGCTGGCTGAGGCTCTCAGTGTCACCAGGGGGGGCATTGGGGGGACACTGGGGGGCACTGCTGTGTACTCACCGCTGAGGGAGCGGCTCGGAGAGGAGTGCTGGCTGTTGGGTGTGCTCACTGCAGCTCCCACGATGGCCGAGCTGAACTCCTTCTCCAGAGAGGAATCCCCGCTGCCTTTGGGAACACAGAGAGGGAAGAGGGATGTGAGTGAGCCCTGAAGCTGCTCCCCCACCCCCTGGCGAGCCCTGCAGACCCCTTTGTGTGCAACAGCGCTGCGTGGGGCACGCAGCAGGGTGAACCTCAGCAGGTATCTGCCCCCCCAGAAGCAGCCCCATGCCCGTTCCTAAGGGTGGGACGTGGCAGCACCACACAGCAGAGCCGTGCTCACAGCCCCCAGACCACAGTGGGGAGGGCGATGTGCTTTGGGATGGGAAGCACAGGAGCTCAGCCCCCCCTGGACAGACAGGACCCGCAGCTCTGTGCTCCCCAGCCTCCCCGCTGTGCCCCTCACTGACAGCCTGTCATGCTGCAGGAAATACTGGGTCACATTTCCTTTGCTCTAAAAACAATTGGAGGTGCCCACGGTGCTGGCAGACGGTGTGGTTCCCCGGGGAAGCTCCCGGCTGCAGGCAGTGCCAGCACTGCTGCTGGGTGGGCTCAGCCTGGCAGCATCCCCATCCCTGCTACCCTGAGAGGGACACAGCTGTGCCTCAACGGCCTTTCCCTCCAGCCAGGCTCCAGGCTGAAGGAGAAGCAAAGCAGAGCAGTCCAACTTCAGGGTAGCTCAGCTCCATGCTGGCATGCAAACCCCACAGCCGGCAGCAGGGCCAGCAAAGTACCCAGAGCCCTGAAGCAATGACCCCCCCCTCCACTCCTCCAGCACTGCAGCCCTGGGCTGCGTTCTGACCCCTCCCACCCCTCCAACAGCCCCGAGCACTCAAACTTCAGCCCAAACTTCCAGGGCTTGGCTCAGCTCGGCTCGTTAATTAGCTGTTTGTCACGCCTAAGGCTCCCCAGCTCCTTAACGAACAGAGCTGGATGCTGAAGTTTGCTGAGCACCTCACAATGCCAGCGACCCGAAACAGTGCGTGGCAATCGAGACGGGACGTACCAGATATGTAGGATCGTCCATTACAGTCTTCTATATCCATCCTTAAGGTACGTTGCTGAAAGAGAGAGCAGAGCAGAGTCAGAGTTTGCCTGCAGGAGCTGCTCAGCCACCTCCCCCCCCCCAAATAAAACACGTCTGGGGTAGAGCTCTGCTCACCCTGAGCTCCCACAGTGCGGCCCCACGTCACCATCAGCCCCAGAGGAACACAAACCTGGCCCTGGGGGGGCACAGAGCCATCACCCACCCCAGGGACAGACGGACACGGGGCATTGGAAACGCAGAGTGGGGACGTCTGGTGTCATTCTGCTGATGGGAAGAGTTGGGTTTGGGGCAATAGGACCCGATGCCAACACAGCATTGTGCCCAAGGGTCTGCAGACACCACAGCAAAACGAAAGGGAAACCCACCCAGCCGGGGTAATGAACGCATTATACATTCAAATGGTTCTTATTGCTCCATTCCCATCGCTTTGCTCTGCTGCTTTACACACACACTGAGATCGCCCGCATGCAGGGTATCAGCTGTGCAGGGAAAGTCCTCCCCCTGGAGCACAGCCCAGCCTGGCAGCGGTGGGCACACAACCCTGAGCTCCTCTGAGCTGCGAGCAATGGGGCCGAGCCCCCCTCCCCACAATTTGTAACCCTCCGTGAGCCCCCAGCCCCTCCACGCACACAGAGCTCTGTGCCACCAAGCTGAGACCTCGACGACGCTGCGCCGAAACTGGAGCAGCACTCAGCACTGAAAGAAGGGCTGCCCCCCCCAGGGGCTGCACTCATAGAAACAAAGCCCCCCCCAGCAGCCCAATTTAACCAAACCCCGGGGCTGAGCACGGAGCCATCCAGACGTCCTCTGTGCTGAGCACACGGGGGCTCCTGAGGACAGCAGGGTCAGTTTGCGCCCCCCATCCTGGCCCTATGCAGCCGTCCCTGCAGCTCGCAGCCCCCTGACCCCCGCCCCCCCACCTCAGGATGGACCTTCACACGGGGTGAGGGCGGCACGAAGCACCACAGCAGTCCCTGCGCTTTCTCTTCCCAAAGCATTGTTTCCATCCGCTCCGTTTTCCAACATGAGAGCTTTTTTTCCACCTTTGCCTCGAATAGGAGCCATAGAAAAAGAAGGGCTGTGACGTTGGAACGGCACCAAGGTCCATCTCCGCGGTCCCAAGGGGCCAGGCAGCCCCGCAGGCGGGAGGAAAGCACTGAGCTGTAGTTTTTACCCATCACCAAACAGCTCTCGTTCCCATATTTTGCACCGTTTATCGTTCCGTAGGATGAAGCACAGCCGCTGCAGAAATGGGACGGCCGACGGAGCTCCGTGGGACGGAGAGAGGAAAACTCCATGGGATGAGAACCCAAAGCTGGAGGGCAGCAGCTCAGGACCCCACGCTGCGCCCCAAAGCATCGCCCACAGGAGCAGCCCCCCCCCCCCCTCTCCTGACACATCCGTTGACATAACTTTGCCCGCAGGGCCGTGGATGGAGGACAAGCAGCGCCGATCCGAAACGCGCTCCTGAGGTCCGGTGATGAAGCTGGAGCTCAAAGCTGTTGAAGGCCATCCCTGGGGGGCTCTTTGTGCAGCATCAAAACCCGCATCATCACCGCCAACAGCAAAGCTGACAGATAAGGAATGGAAGAGCAGCGCTTCCCCACAACCCCTGCAGCCAATGGGGGGGGGGGGGGGAGGTCTTCCAGCACTGCTTGGGCTCCTGGGGGGCAGAAGATGCACTCCTGGGGGGCGGAGGGCAGATGCAGAGCAGCACTTCTGACAGCCGAGCTCCCACATCCCGGCTCCGTGCAGTCACGGTTCCATCCTCGAGGATCTGGGGTTGAGTCCCTCCATGGTGCCTCCTGTCCTGTGCCGGTGTGAAGCGCTGCCTCCTCGTCCCCATCCCCATCCCCTGGGGGCTGCGAGCTCAGTGCTATGGCTGAACCCCCCCCCCCCCCCCCCGGCCCCTTCCCAGCATGGATGTCACCAACCCCAACGCCCCCCAGACCCCACACTCCGTCCTGCAGCCTCACAGAGCACAGGAATCCCCCGATCCCACCCCATACAGCGCTTCCGCTGCTCCCATTACCCACACGGGTGACCCCCCCCCCCCGGTGTCCCCCTTCCTCGCCAGGACCCCCCCCCAGCCAGCGGCACAGCGGGCAGAGCAGCGGGCAGACGCAGCCCCGTTGGCTGTGAGCAGAGGGAGAGGGGAACTGATGGGGCGAGGAACGAAAATGAAGGTGGGGGGCACCGAGGGCTGGGGGGGAACCACCGGTGGGGACAAAGTGACACCGGGAGACCCGGACGGCGGGGCGGGGGGGAGGCGGACCCCGCGGGCGGCACAGAGCGGTGCCCCCCCCCCCCCCCCGCCGGTGCTGAGGCGGCCCCGAGACCGGAGCCCCCCGTGCCCCCCCTCCCGGAGCAGCGGGCACAGCTCCGGCCGCGCTCCGCTGTCACGGCCGCTGCCATTGTTCGCGGAGATGTCACCGGGAGCCGCCCCCGTTACCGACCCCCCCCCCACGACCCCCCATTCCGGCGGAGGAGGTCCGGAACCCGCCCGACCCAGGGGGTGTCGGGGTGAAGGGGGGGTCCGGCGGGGGCCGCCCCGCAACGCCGGGCCCCGAGCAGCTCTCCCCGCACCGCCCCCCGGTTTCCCCCCCCCTCCACCACTCTCACCGTCGCGGCGCGGGGCGGCCCCCCCGGCCCGGCCCGGGCGCGGGGAGCGGCGGGGGGGGGCTCAGCGGCCCGGCGGCGGCTCCGGTTCCATCGGCGGCGGCTTCACCTGAGGAGGGCCCGGCCCGGCCCCCCCCCCCCCCCGCCCGCCCCGAGCCACTTCCGGGCCCCGCGCGCAGCCGCGCGCCCAACGCCGGCGGGAGGGGGGGGGGGGGGGGGGGGAGTGGGGGGGGCGCGCGGCCACCGCGGGCGGCGCGGGGGGGGCGGGGGTGGGAAGGGCCGAGCGCCGAACGCATCGATGGGGCCCGAGGCAGTGCGGGCTGCGGAGCGCCGAGAGAGAGAGGGAGCGCCGAGAGAACCGCTGAGACTGGGGGGGGGGAAACGGGGAGGGGGGGGGGGGTGGAACCCCGGGGTGTGGGGGGACCTTGGGGGGGGTACGGAGGGACAAAGCGACCCCGGGGGGGGGACACGGGGATGAGGGGGACACGGGGACGAGGGGGACACGGGGACATGGAGGGTCCCATGGGGTCACAGTAAGACGGGTGGGGGGGGCTCTGAGAGGTGCGGGGGGTCTGATGGGAGCGGAGGGCGATATGGGGGCACTGAGGGGCACAGGGACAGGCTGAGGGTCCCGCGGGGTCATAGGGTCACGTGGGGACACGCAGAGTCCCATAGGGATGGAGGGTGATGTGGGGTCACCGGGGGTCATCGGGGGTGATGTGGGGTCCCATGGGGTCACAGGGTCCCCACGGGGACCCCCGTCAGGCCCCCCGGGAACCGCGGGGATCCCCGCCACCACCGCAGCCTGCGCTGCCCCGGCGCTGCCCCCAGGAAGCACTGAAGTCCATAAAAGCTGCGCAATCTTTATGGAGCCGCTTTCACACCTTTCACTTTCAGGGGCCGTAAAGCGGTGACCTTCGTGCCAGCGGCGGCAGCGCGGTCGCATCCAGGGCCGGCCACGGGGGTGCCGGAGCCACGGGGGGGCGACGGCCCCACACGGCCATCAGCCCTGCACGGAGACACGGACGCGGTGCCAGGCGGTGCTCAGCACCCCCCGCAGGTTCCAGATGGGCGCCACGCTGTCGGGCTGCACGTTGTAGCTGCCGTCCACCGCTTTGCAAACGATCTCCAGCTCCGTCCCCGCCGCCACCGGCACCGTCAGCTCCCACAGCGCCCACGCCCAGGCCCGGCCCGGCGGTGCTTTCTCTCCCGCCAGCCGTGCCACGTTCCACGTGCGCCCGCCGTCCAGCGAGACGTCCACGCGCACCACTTCACGCCCACCACCGCTCCACGCGTAACCCTTCACCGTCAGCTCCCCCGGCGGCACCGCGGCTCCGGGCCGCGGCTGAGTGACGGCCGACTGCACCGGCAGCTCCTGGATGGCGGGCGCCGTGCGGTAATCCACCGTGTCCCAATCCACGCAAGGGGAGAAGCCCTTGTAGTCGTTCTGCTGCCAATGGCTGGGGCTCTCGGCCGGGCTCACGGCCACGCGTCGCAGCCATTTGACGCTGCGTGCGCCCACCACGCCGGGCACCACCACGCGGAGGGGGAAGCCGTGGTCACGGGGCAGCTCGGCGCCGTTCATCTCGTAGGCCAGCAGCACGTCGGCAGCGGGGCTGAGCGCTCGGCCGTAAGGGATGGATGCACCGTACGGAGCCCCCCCGGGGTCAGCGTCCAACCCTTCGAAGCAGACGTGCCACTCGCCCCGGCGCTCCTCGGGGAAGCCGGCGTGCAGCAGGACGTCCCGCAGCCTCGCTCCGCCCCACCGCGCCGTGCTGATGGCCCCGATATCCCACGGCAGCCCTTTGACGGGGCGCACGCGGCTCATCTCGGCGCGGCGGTTCCCGGCGCACTGCAGGGTCGCCGTCACTTCGTGTTTGGGGAAGCGGCTCCGCAGCTCGTCCAGAGACAGCGACAACGTGCGGCCGCCGGGACCGTCCACCCGCAGCCGGTAGGAGCTCGGATCCACCGCCGGCACCGGGAGGTGGTTGCGGGTGAAGAAAAGCTCGTTGGGCGTCAGGAAGCGTTCGGCCAGCAGCTCGGCCGGAGGTTCCGCGTTGAAGGGTTTCTGGCTGTTGACGCGCAGCCCGGGGTGCCGGGGGGGGTCCCCGGCGAAGGGGTCCTGGGCGTTGGGGGCCGGCGGTGCCTCGTCGGGGCTGAGCTCACCCACTTTGTATTGCTGCAGCAGCTCCAGGACGTGCGGTTCCCCGTGCACTGCATACAGCGCCCAGAAGGGTTCCAGGGCCCCCCCCGCCGCCAGCAGGATCTTATCGGGCCCCCCCGGGTGCAGCTCTACGAAGTCGGTGACGTCGAACACGTCGGTGCCGTGGGTCACCCAGACGCGCTCCTCGGGGCTCCGGTGCCGCCCCACCTCCTCCCGCGTGTACCGGGGGTACGACGGGGCGGCGGCGGCGTGAGCGGCCTGGAGGGGGGGGCGGAGAAAGGGAGCTCGGCCCCGTCAGCGGGGATAGCCTGGACCCACCCCCCCCTCCCCCCCTCCACTCCCCACCCGGTGCGCGCTCACCCTCCGCCGCCGTTCTCCGTAGCTCAGCGCCGCGCCGAGGCCGAGCAGCGCCGCCAGCACCGGGACCACTCGCCCGCCGCCCCCCCCGGGGCCCGCACCGCCGGGGCCGATGTCCGTCCGGGAGGAGCCGCGGTGCGGGGGGAGCGGCGGGGGGGGCAGACGGACTCTGCGGAGAAAGCGGCGCTGAGCGGTGCCTGGGGGCGGAGGGTCCCCTCGGGGCGCACCGGAGGCAATTCTAAGTGTGTTTTTGGGGGGGGGGGAGGGAGGAGGGGGGTCCTACCTGCGCCGGGGTACAGCGCGGAGCAGCAGCATCGCGGCGGGACCTGCGGGAGGCAGCGCTCAGAGCGGGGCGGCGGGGATCCACAACGCCACCCCCCCCCCCCCCCCAGCCGTCCCGCCGCCTATAGCGGATCCCCCCCCCCCCTCCCGGTGCGCACCTGCGTGGCAACCGCGGCGCTGCGCGGGGCCGAAGGCTTTAACGGAGGGGCGAAGGGGCGGGGACAGAGGGGTGGGGCCACGCCCCCTCCACCCCCCCGGTTCCCCCCCCTCTACATTGGGGGCTCGCGTTAAAGGGGCAGCGGGCGGAGCTCCCCCACGCGTGACCCCCCCCCCCCGGGCGGGGCGTGCCGCCGCCCGCCGTAGCGATAAGCGTTATCGGGGCGCAGCCGGATACGGGCACGGCTCCAGCTGCCCCCCCCTTACCCCCCCCCCCCCCCCCAGTACACGGCGCTGTTCCTCCTTATTTTTGTAGGCTTTTTTTCCCCCCCCCCCCACCGTTCGTTTCCTTTTTCCTCTTTTTACTTACATTAAATACATCGGTAAATCAGCAGCTGAGTTCTGTTACCATGATTCGTTATTTAAATGCGATGGAGGAGCTTCCTCAAAGCAAAACAAACAAAAACAAAACCGAAGCCCAAAACAAACAAACAAACAAAACAGCGGAGACGGAAGGAAAATGGAGAGAGAGGGTCGGGAAAGCTGCAGCGTCCCCTCTTGCTCCCGGGGGGGGGGCGGGCCATCCTCGGGCCATGCAGAGGGGTAAAGCAGAGCTGAGGTTTGGGTATCAGCCCTGATCTGCTCAGCCCCCACTGCAGGGCGTCATGCTGGACCCCCCCCCTCTACCAGAAGGGGGGGACAAACTCCCCCCCCCCCCTTCCCCACACACACACACAAGGGGGTCCTGGGGAGCCCAGGCTGTTGGGTGCAGGGTGAGGGCAATGGCCTCCGGGCTGCGGTGCAGGGCACGGCACCTGGCAGCAGCCCAAGGGATCCGAGTTCCATCCGGGAAGAGGAGAAAGGAAAGGAATGCTTTCACCTCCCCTCCTTTGCTCCCAACCTCCAGAGCAAACAGGAACCTGAAGGAAAAGCCAAGGGAAGGCAGAACAGGGAGCTTCCCAGACCCATGGTGTGCCAACCAAAGGCAGGAGGAGGAATGGGGACAAAGTGAGAGCGGGGCTCTGCTATGCCCTGGGACCACCAGGAGGGCAGCACGGGGGGAGGGGGGGGGGGCAGAGGCAGCTTTTAGGGTCATCCCGCTTGCTCTGCGTGTCCCCCCCCCGTCCCCTCACAAAAGGTTCCCAGGCGCTTCTGAACCTTCAGCCAAAAACCAAACCAAAACCAAAAGGCCACCAAGGAAGAAAGTGAAGGACGCTGCAGCTTTGCCCTCCCGGACAGCCATAGAAAAAAAGAAAAGGGGAGAGAGGAAAAAAAAAGGAAGAATGAAAGGAGGAAAAAAGAAATTACAAAAGAAATCAATCCGTATCCGACCCCGCGTTTTCCCAGAGGTCTCCGGTGCCATCTCGTTGGTCACACACACAAAGCCAAGCCGAGGATGCGCTGCCATCGTGCCACCAGGAGGGGAGACGTGAGCAGGGCTGAGCCCACAGAGCAAAGAGGGAGGTGGGAGAGGGAGAAAGGCAGGGGGAGGAGCTGCGGTTAGGTCGCTATTTGCACCTATAATACAAAGTGAAGAAGAGTTTTTGTTGGTGGGTTTGTTTGTTGGGTTTTGTTTTTTTTTTTTTCCTTTCTTTTCTTTTTTTTCCTCTCTGGAAGTTAAGTCCCCGGCGGATGCGGTTTCCAATCGCCATCAGGATGGTGGTCGCGGGTGTCTGGTGGTGGTTTTGAAGCATTAAAAAGTGCAGTTAGAGCTCTCGGGAGGGTTCTGGTTCGGGTTGGGTTTCTCGGTGTGCTGTTATGGAGGTGAGGTGTGGTGTGGTGGACGTAGGGGGCGAGGGGAAGGGGGTGGGTGTGGGTGTGGAGGTTTATATCTTAGCTCTTCCTCGCTTGGCAGGCCGCTGCCGAAGGCCGCCCTTTCAGTTGCTACAACACTGGCTCTTGTTCTGCTGGGTTTGCTCGTGAAGGTCCACGCCTCTGCTCCTCCCTGCCGCACCACTCGTGCTCTGGGGCTCGCTCTTTGGCAGCTTCTTGGCTGGAAGGGGAGAGAAGCATCAGCGTGGCCGTTACGGGCCGCGGTGCTGCAGGGATGGGCGCACAGAGCGCCCAGTGCTGCTCCAAGAAGGAGCTGCCCTGAAGCATCCCCATCTCCCCCCCCACCACGCTCACAAGGCATCAGCTCCACGTTGCACAGCCCTGCAGGGCAGGAGCTGAGTGAAGTGCCCACCCCACCCCCACCCTGCAGGACCCCCCAACTCAACCCACAGCCTCACCGATGGCCAGGAAGAGGTCGTTCACATTCATCGCTGTCTTGGCCGACGTCTCCATGAACAATAGGCTGTTGTCATCTGCATAAGCCTGTGCCTCCTGGAAGAGAGCACCCAGGTGAGGATCCAGCAGCCACTGGGGGGGGGGGGGGGCTGCAGGGTGGGCACTGGGGCTGACACTTACTTCGTACTCCACCATACGTTTGCTGGCCAGGTCGGCTTTGTTGCCTGCGAGTGCAATGACGATGCTGGGGCTGGCTTGTCTCTGCAGCTCTTTCACCCATGTTTTTGCCCGTGCAAACGTTTCCTAGGAGGAAAGAGGGGGAGATGGGAGGTTACCACAGAGCGAGCACCCCCACAGGGACACCCCCCCACCACCACCACCATGGGACAAGCGTGCACCAAGGACCTCACCTGGTTGGTGATATCATAGACCACGATGGCAGCCTGTGCCCCCCGGTAGTACATGGGGGCCAGACTGTGGTATCGCTCCTGGCCCGCCGTGTCCCAGATCTCAAACTTCACCGTTGTGTCATCCAGACAGACAGACTGTGTGAGGAACGCCGCTGCCGGGAGGGAGAAGGGTGCGAGCATCAGACCGCTGCCCCCGACCACCCAGCCCCATGGGGATCGGATCTACAGCAGAATCAAGCTGGCACGAGGCAAAAAAAATGGAGCTGGCAGCTGCAGGAGCGCTGCTCCCAGGCTCTGGTGCACCCTGCAGGCAGTGCCCCTCACCGACTCACCCCCGATGGTGCTCTCCTGGTACTCGTGGAACTGCCCCTTGACGAAGCGCAGCACCAGGCTGGATTTCCCCACCGCTGACTCGCCCAGCAGCACCAGCTTGAACTGACAGATTTTGCTGGCTTGGGACTGCCCGTTCGGCCTGGCGGCTCCTCTGCTGGTCATGGCCAGGCTGCTGCTGGGCTCCTGCCCTGCTGAGCGGAGAGCCGGGAAGGCACCGACGCTGGGAGCGCTGGCGTTGGTTCCACCAGGCAGTCCTGGAAGGGGAGGAAAGCAGTTGGCCACTTCGTGCTGCAGCCAGTAAAACCCTTCAACCAAACGCACGCCATTCAGCACAGGGTCTGGAGGGCACAGGCACCCCTGGGTGCACAACAAGGACCTGACTGCTCTGTTTCCAGAGCCATTCCCAGGAGCCAGGTGGGAAAGGCCACAAGTGACGCCCAGGGGAGGCAGCACCCGTGCCAGGACAAGGCTTAGCCTCACATCCTGGGCTGCTCCTGTTTGTGCCACAGCACAGATTCCTCAGCTGCTTCACCTCTCCCCGCCCAGAGGAGGAGCTGGGAACCAATTCCACAGCTCAGCCTCCGAGTTCCTCAGCCTGAGGTTTTTTTTTCTGCTTTCTGTTTTCCCTCAGCACGCGCTCAGAGCAGACAGCACAGCACATCCCATCTGCACCAGCAGCTCCTTCGGCCACAGCACACACCGATGGGTCACCGTGCAGCCCGAGTCCTTCAGCTCCCACGCTGGGACGGCAGGGAAAGCAAGGTTTGTGCTTTTCAAGCTCATCTCGTTCATTTTTATTTTTAAGGTTCATTTCCCATACACGGGCTGAGCCAGCTGTAGGACACAAATGGGTACTGGAGCACAGCCAACAGATAGAAGGCTATCAGTGCCTGTGCCCCCACGCATGGCTGCGACCGAAGCCCTTGCAAACAGCCCACGCCTTGAGCCCACCCAGGGGCCTCACAGCCCCCAGAACCCACAGCCCCCTTGGGCCCACTCCTGAGGGGGGGCGGGGGGAGGAGGGGTTCCACTTCACCTTTGCACTTCCACCTGCATTTGCTGGATGCAATGCTGCAGCACACGCACCCTACAGGCACCGGACCCAACCCCAGGACCACCGGCTGTTCCTGTTACCCCTCACCTGCAGCAGCAACCGAGCTGAGCTGTACACACAGCTACGCCCACCACACCTTCGTGTCGCAGCCAGCAGAGCTCGCTAAGCGTGACTCAAGGTGTGAAGCGGTGAGCTCCACAGGCACACGCAGGTCCATAAACCCCCCAGCAGGCACTGACCATGGGGCAGCGTGGTACGCAGAGTTTCCCCCAGCACAGAGCGCACAGCTGGAGCAGCGACAGCTCCACATCACACAGAGGTATTTCGGGAGGTAACGTCTCACTGCTCCTCCATCACAGGACCTCACCCCGACACTATGAGGGCACGGAGCCCCTGGGAGCACCGCCGCCAGCAGCCGCACAGCACAGCATTGCAACAGCTGCCAGGGCCAACTGCTTTCCTGTTACCAGGCCGACTTCTCCTATGTCCCAACCGCACTCACACCACCACCGAAGCGGCTACGGGACCGGCGACCACCGTGACAATGAGGGATCCCTTACAGAGCCCACACCGCCCGGTCCCGGTGCATTCTTCATCTCGGGCAGCTCGGCCGGCCGCAGCACCGACTCCGTTTGCCACAGCCGCGACGGTCACGCTCTCTCGGCCCTCACCGGACCACCGGGTGCCGCCTGTTCGGTGTCCCCGGGGTGGAGGGGCCCGGGGGCGGCTCGCGAGAGCGCCAACACGGGGAATTCGCTCTCCCCCCCGCCCGAGCCGGCCGCGGCGGCGCCTCAGAGCCGCAGGGAGATCGATTTGGGGGAAAACCGGAGGAATTCGGCTCAATAACGAGAGCCCCTGCGGATACCGAAGGAACAGATCCGGGTCCAGTACCCGCCCGGCCCCGAGCTCCGCCCGCGGGACTCCGGCATCCTACGACTCTCCCTGGGCACTCGGCGCACCGCGACACAGCAGACCCGGTCCCCGCCCCAGGTCGGGCCCAGTCCCAGGCCCAGGCCAGACCCGGTTGCTCCGGCCCCTCCGGGCGAGCCCAACGCGGCTCAGAAGCCTGCAAACGCAGGAGGCGGCCCGGGACCCGGCCCATCGCTCGGCCCCGTCTGCAGCCGCCCCGGCCCCGGTACCTGCGGCCCCGGCCTCCCGCTGCGGCCCGAGCACACAAACAGCACCTCAGCCCAGCCCTCCTCTCACGGGCGGGATTAAGGCGCGGCTCTGCCAATGGGCGACGCGCGACGGGGCGGCGGACACGCCTCTTCCTGTCGGCACGGCCAATGGGAGTGGCGAAGCTTGCGTCATCGCCCCGCCCCGCGCGAGACAGCCTATGGGAGGCGACGATTGGACGGATGGGCAGCGAAGAGCCGCCAATGGGAGTAGGGGAACAGCGAACCAGTGGTCAGCAGGAATGCCGCGGGGAGGCGGGGCCCGAGGTGAATGACGGAGCACCTGGCAAGTGGGGAGCGTCACCGCTTAGGGGGCGGCACCAGCAGCAAATAAGGTGACTCAGGAGGGCGGACCCCAGCAGCAGCAGTAACCAATCACAGGGCAGAAGAGACCCAGCTCGGCCAACCGGCTGTTGGCGGCGCGATGAGTGACGAAGCGCAGGGCGGTGCCTCGCAGCCATTCACGGGCCATGTTGCCCATGACTGACAGCCCGTGAAGCTGCCGGGGGCGGGCCGATTGCGCGGTGGCTGCCGGGAGCAGCGACCTCTGACCCCCAGCGGCTCTCCCTCACCTTAACGCTGCGGCCCTCGGCGGGGGCGGGGCTAAGGTTGGCCAATAGCAGCCCTCTACAGCGTCAAGAGGGCGGGGCCTACCACGGACCGCGACCTTATACGGACCCTATGGGGCAAGGATGGACTACGGGGGCACGGATGGGGGCCATTGGGGTGCAGTGTCACATATGGACTGTATAGGTACTATGGGACACATACGGGCTCTACAGGGGCCACGTGACATGTACAGGTGCCATAAAGAGATGGGAAACGTGGGCCCTATAGGTACTTCAAGGCACATATAGGGTCCCATAGGGACCTGGGGGCAGGAATAGGGTTGCCCTGTGGTCACAGGGCAGGCAGGTGACAGAGGACAGATTGTCCCTCTTCCCCTCCCCCCCCCCCCCAAGCTATGGAAGGAGCTCATAGGGGTCAGACACCCACACTCCCCCCACATCCCAGAGGCGCCGCTGCGCAGGAGCTGCACAAAGAGCTTTAAATGTCAACTACAAAATGGCAAAAAAAAAGTTACAAAAGTCAGCGAGGAAAAGCCCGCGGGGGGAGGGGAAGAGGTGGACCCCCACTGCCACCCCGGGGATGGAGGAGAGGGGGATAAAGGGAAGGGGAAAGCTCTGCCCCCCCCCCTCACACACACACACCTCACCCCCAGCTGTAAGTGCTGAGAGCCCAGGCAAGAGGGGGCCCCTGCCCTGAGCAGTCCTGGGGGCCGGGGGGTCCCAGTGCCCGACTCCGTGCTCGTGTTGTCCGCAGCCAACGTGCCCACCCCCCCCACCTCAGTGTTCACAGGCGCAGGTGGGGGACAGCCCTGGTGACGTCACGGAAGAAGGGGTGGCCCAGCGCCGCCTTGGCCGAGATGCGCTTGTTGGGATCATAGTGCAGCATTTGCTGAGGAGAGGGAGAAGAGGGGACGGTGAGGGGGGGGGAGCTCCCCACCCCATCTCCCCTCACTGTTCCCCCACCCCTCCCCCCAGCCCTGCGCTCACCGCCAGCAGCTTGCGGCCTTCCTCATCCAGCGGTGGCACCACCTTGCCCAGATCCTGCCGGGCCCATTTGGGGAAGCTGGGCTTGTAGTCGGGCAGCGCGGTGACACCGGGCCAGGAGGCCTCATCCGGTGTCCCCAACGTGCGGAAGATACGGAAGAGTTGATCGATCTCCGAATCCCCGGGGAAGAGCGCGCGCCGGGTCACCTGCATGTGGAGACACCGGGATCAAACGGCCCCGACCCCACATGACCGCCCCGTGATGTTGGATCTGGGCTGGGGGCTCACATGATGCTCCCCCAACCCCCACAGCACCCACAGAGCCCCCTTTGTGCCTCCGTGCCCGTGGCCGGCCCCGTGTGCAATGACGTCAGGGCTGAGACAGAGGGTTGGGGGTAAACCAGGGCACATCCCAGAGTGCGATCACAGTGCCCCTTGGTGTCCCACAGGGCAGGTCCTTGGTTGACCTCAGAACGTGACCGCAGTGTCCTCTCGGCGTCCCCAGGACACGTCCTTGATGGTATCCCCAGGATATCCCCAGTGTATCCCAAAGGTGTCAGCAGGGCAGCTCCTTAGTGTCCCCACAGTATGACCACAGTGTCCCTTTGGTGTCCTCGGGGCAAGCCCACAGTGCCTCTAGGGCACCCCTCAGTGACCCCAGGTGTCCCCTGGAGTAGCAGCTGCTCTCCCAGGGGCACGCAGCCCCTCCCCCCCTACTCCACCTCCCTCCCCCTGCTCACCATCTCAGCAAAAATGCAGCCCAGGCTCCAGATGTCCACAGCAGTCGAATAGTACTTGCAGCCCAGCAGGATCTCAGGCGCACGGTACCACAGCGTCACCACCTGTGGGGTGGGAGGGGGGGGGGGGCAAACATTGGGCACAGGGCCGCCCCCACTGCCCACAGCCCCCCATCCCCACACCCACCTCGTGCGTATAGGTGCGCACGGGCACCCCAAAGGCTCGTGCCAGCCCGAAGTCAGCCAGCTTGATGGCACCATCGGCATTGATGAGGAGGTTCTGGGGTTTGAGGTCGCGGTGCAACACGCGGTGTGCGTGGCAGAAGGCCAGGCCTTGCAGCAGCTGGAACAGGTAGCTCTGTGGGGATAGGAGGGGTGGGGTGGGGGTCAGCATTGTCCCGTGCCCCCCCGCCACCCCCTCCCTGACCCACCTTGATGAGCGGCAGCGCGATGCCACCCAGGGATGATGCGTCCATGAACTTCTTCAGGTCCTGGTGCAGGAACTCAAAGACCAGGTAAAGCTTGTTCTCCGTGTGGATCACATCCAGCAGTCTGGAGGAGGGGTGGCCTGGATGTTAGCATGACCCCCCCCCCCCCCCCCCAGTGCATCCAGACCCCCCACAGTTCCTCCTCCCCTGCAGCCCCCAGACCCCCCTACAGCCCCTGGACCCCCCTGCAGCCTACAGACCCTCCGCAGTTCCCGGACACCCCATGCAGCCCCCAGATGCCCTGCAGCTCTCAATCCCCCTCCCCCCCCTACAGCCCATCAGGCCTTCTGCAGCCCCCAAACACCCCTGCAGCCCCCGGACCCCCCCAGCCAATCCTCTCCACACAGCAGGCTGCCAGCTGTGTCCCCACAGATGCTCTGTGACCCACTCCATGCCCCCCCACCCGGTGCCCCCCCTCACTTGACGATGTTGGGGTGGTTGAGCTCCTTCAGCAGCGAGATCTCGCGGATGGCCGTGCTGGGGACGCCCTCGGTCTCCCTGGGGGAGGAACGGGTTGAGCCCTTCCCGGTGCCCCTCCATGTCCCCCCCCCCGTTGCCCACCGGAGCCCCCCGCCCGCTCACGTGTCCAGCCGGATCTTCTTCAGCGCCACCACCTCGCCCGTGACCTTGTTCCGGGCCTTGTACACGACGCCGTAGGTACCCTCCCCGATCTTCTCCACCTTCTGGAAGTTCTCCATTGGGTGGGGGGGCGGCCCCGGGCGGGGTGGGCGCGGCCCGGGGGTGGGGTGTCCCGGGGTCCCGGGCCGGGCACGGAACGATCGCGGCCGCCGCTTTCCCCCGGCGCGCCACAACCCCGGGGCCCCGCCCGCGCCGCTTCCCGCCGGCCGCTGGCCACGCCCCCCGCGCCTTCCCATTGGCTGAGACGGCGGCCAGGCGGGGGGCGGCGCGGGAGATCCCTTAAAGAGACAGGAGCGGGGAGGGCGCTGCTCGGTTCGAGCGTGGTGCGTTTGGGGGCTGCTGTGGCCGTGTCCCCGCGTCCCTTCTTTCCCCGGGACACCGGCAGCAGAGCAGCCGCCGTGATTACGGTCCCATGGACACCCTCCCCACGGTCATACTGTCATACACGTAGACCCACGCACGAGGTCCCCACAGCCACGGTGTTGCACGCATGGCCTCACAAACATTGTGTCCCGCATGCAGTCCTGCTCACAGGGGGACTTCATGGCCCCATGTGTGCACCCTGCCAGCCACAGCCACCAGTGCTGACGTGGGCCTGGGCCAGCTGGGGGCCTGCAGTGCCGCAATGCAGCTGGAGGTCTCTGGGTGGGTGCAGTATGGGGGTCCCCATGTGAAGGTGTCCCATCCCAAAGAGGGTTCCAGGGTCACATCCATAACCCATCACCCTGCAGCACCCAGCACGTGGACCAGGCACTGCTGTGCTGTGAGCGGGGGGCAGTGGCTGTGCTGAGCCCTTCCCGGGGGTCTCACACACCCCGAACCCACTGGCTCCGAGCTGAGTTACGGCAGCCGTGTGACCCGTACCCATGTGCGCGCACACATGCCCACACGTGCACGCACGTGCCCACCCGCAGGCCCTCCCCGGGGCAGTCCCGCGGGGTGGGGCTATGTAAAGAGGGTCCCTTCTTATCCCCCCCGCAGCCGCTGCCTTCGCCTCTCCCGGAGCCGGAGCGTAGAGAGCATGATGTTACACGGGGCCATCGTGCTGCTGGCGGCACTGCTGGCCCTGGTCACGGCACAGCAGCGTAAGTGGGGCTGTGGGGGGATCATCAGGTACCCGGGGTGTGCGAGGGGTGGTCCTGGCTGTGAGCTGCCCGTGGGCTCTGTGGGGTGGCCATGGGATCCCTGTGGGACCCCAAACGGGGATGGGTTGGGGGTGGGTGGTGGCGTTGGGCCTCTTGGAGCAGAATTGGCTACAGGGTGGGCTCTGCGGTGGGTGTGGGCCCCCCCAGCACCGGGTTCAACCCATCCCTTGGCGTGGGGAGTCCGCAGTATGAGGAGGGAGCAGCGTCTCCATTGCTTTGTGCAGACGGGGACCCAACGGGGACCCCCATCCCTCTGTGCACAGGCGATGCCGTGGGGACCCCCTGGGGACAGCGTGCTGCAGCCGGTGGGGCAGAGAAGGGACACGGGGGGAGCGCTCACCCCATCCAGCCCTGCGCTGCAGCTCAGCTGAGCGTCACATGAAACAGCTTTGGGCAGCGCCATGTGATGGGCTTTGCCCCACACCGCAGCCTGAGTCCATCACGTGGCTCTGGGGCTGTGCAGGGGGTCCCAGCTCGGTGCCATCGCATCCCTGTCCCTTTTCCCGTAGGAGGAGGTGGTCGGAGCCGAGGTGGCTTTCAGGGACCGGTGTGGGGTGGCCGCCCGGCTCCGTTCCGGAGCTGGGATGCGGCGCGGTACCGCCCGTGGCAGGAGGGGACGGCGCAGCAGAGGGACTGCTGGCGAGGTGAGCGCGGGGACAACGCAGACATGGGGACAGACGGCTGCGGCGCTGTTCCCTGAGCCGCTGTCCCCGTGCCTGGCAGGCGGCGACGTCACCTTCGACATCAGCAACGACGCTCCCACCATGGCGGGCGCCAGGGCCACCTTCTCCATCGCGCTGCGCTTCCCCAGCACGCAGACGGCGCTGCCCGACGGCCTCGTGGTGTGGAGCCAGAACTGCACCGTCAATGGTGGGCTCAGCTGGGGGCGCAGCTGGGGGCACAGCTGGGGGCTCGGCAATGCCTGGCTCACGGCGTGCTCCCCTCAGGTACCCGCATGGTGCAGGGGGACCCGGTGTTCCCGGAGCAGCTGGCTGAGGGCTCGGATGGCGTCTTCCCCGACGGGCAGCCCTTTCCCCGCAGCGCTTGGGGCAAACGTGGGAGATTCGTCTACGTCTGGTGGACGTGGGGTGAGGACGGCTCTGTGCTGCGTTCCCAGCACTTGCTGGGATGTCCCCAGGCCTGATTGCGGTGTCCCCGCAGGGCGTTACTGGCAGGTGGTGGACGGGGCGGCGTCGCAGCTGACGGTGGGGACGGACGGGGTGGCCCTGGGCTCCTACACCATGGAGGTGGTGGTTTATCACTACCGCGGCCGCCAGAAGTTCATCCCCATCGGCCACGCCAGCACGCAGTTCAGCATCACCGGTAGGCAGCGGCGGGGTGGACGGGCTGGCAGCGGGCACGGTGTCCCCATGTTGATGTCCCTGCGTGTCCCCCCCCCCTCACCCCAGACCAGGTGCCCATTGCGGTGGATGTGACCCAGCTGGAGGTGGCAGCGGGGGACGGCGGGCGCTTCGTGCGCAACCACCCCGTGGCCTTCAGCGTGCGGCTGCACGACCCCAGCCGTTACCTGCGTGACGCCGACATCTCCTACTCGTGGGACTTTGGGGACCAGAGCGGCACGCTCATCTCCCGCAGCCCCACCGTCACCCACACCTACCT
The DNA here is from genome assembly GCA_030625065.1 of Alectoris magna. NCBI lineage: Eukaryota > Metazoa > Chordata > Aves > Galliformes > Phasianidae > Alectoris > Alectoris magna. The sequence goes on along the minus strand of CM060577.1, from coordinate 7,502,874 downwards.
GCAGGCTGGTTCCTTCGCCGCCCGCCTGGTGCTGCAGGCAGCCATCCCACTCAGCTCCTGCGGCACCTCTGCACCCCCTGTTGTGGATCCCACCACTGGGTCAGTGCCCTCCTTGGGACCCACGGCCACGCAGCCTGCGGGGCCCACGGGATCCGGTGCCGCCACGGTACCCGGCACCCCCACGGGATCCAGCACTGCTGCAGCACCCGGAACCACTGCAGCTCCTGGAGCTTCTGGAGCACCAGCAGAACCCACAGGGGTCTCAGTGGCTGTGCCCTCAGACAGCGCTGCCACTGAGCCCATCCCCGACCCGGTGCTCAGCACCGCAGTCGCTGGTGCAGCAGCCGGTACAGACCCCACTGCAGACCCCCTGCCCCCCACCTCAGTGTCCTCAGGTGGGGATGTTCCGGGCACTGTGGCCCCCACAGCAGTGGAGGGAAGCGTGGCAGCAGGTGGGTGTTGATCCCATGGGGCAGAGGGGGATGGGCTTTGGCCTTGGGGGGGTCCTGTGAGGGAATGGTTGGATCCCTCCATACCTATTCCCTGCTGCTTCTTTGCACGGGGCTGCTGCAGGTGTGGGGACAGCGGGGGACGTGGCCACAGCCACCCCTGAAGCCACTGATGCAGACATGGCTGTGGACACAGCTGGAGCCACGGATGGGGACACAGTTGGACCCACAGCTGGAGCTGCAGCTGAATCCATAGCAGATCCCACAGCTGGAGCTGCAGCTGAATCCATAGCAGATCCCACAGCTGGAGCTGCAGCTGAATCCATAGCAGATCCCACAGCTGGAGCTGCAGCTGAATCCATAGCAGATCCCACAGCTGGAGCCACAGCAGAGCCGCTGCTGCTGGTGAAGCGCCAGGCACCCGAGGCCGAGCCCACCGGCTGCGTCCTGTACCGCTATGGCTCCTTCTCCACTGAGCTCAATGTCGTCCGTGAGTGCCAGGTTGAGGGGCCAGGGAGGGGGGGTCCAGGGGGGTCCAGCCTTCATCTGACACCCCATCCCCTCACAGAGGGCATCGAGAACGTGGCCATCGTGCAGGTGGTGCCGGCGGCGGCGCCTGAGGGCAGCGGGAACAGCGTGGAGCTGACGGTGACATGCGAGGGGAGGTGAGGTGAACCCCAGTGGCCGGGGATGGGGACAGAGCGGGGCTGTGGGGTTGGGGACAGCTGAGAGACCACAGGCTGGAGATGGGAGGAACATGGGAACTGCGGTGCGGAGCTGGGGATGGCAGTGGGGGCTGGGGGGGGTCCTGGGTGTGCACTGACTCCCCCCACAGCCTTCCCGAGGAGGTGTGCACCGTGGTGGCAGACGCCGAGTGCCGCACAGCGCAGATGCAGACGTGCTCAGCCGTGGCACCGGCACCGGGCTGCCAGCTGGTGCTGCGCCAGGACTTCAACCAGTCCGGCCTCTACTGCCTCAACGTCTCGTTGGCCAACGGCAACGGCTTGGCTGTGGCCAGCACCCGGGTGGCTGTCGGAGGTGGGAGAGAGATGGGGTGGTGGAGGGGGGGGGGAGGGGATGGGGAGGCTTGGGGGTGCTGAGCTGCCTCTGCTTCCCCCCAGGAGCATCCCCAGCTGCCGGTGGCACCACGCTCACAGTGGGGCTGCTGCTCATCGCCGCCGCGCTGGGCATTGCTGCCTACACCTACCGGTGAGTGGGTGGGGGGACAGAAACATGGGAGGAGGGGGGGACACGGGGAGAACACGGCACTCACCCCCTCCCCGCTCTGCTTGCAGCCGTGTGAAGTACAGCCCACTGCTGCCCACAGCCCCCCCAGCCCCCCGGCCCCACAGCTGGCTGCCCCCTGGTGCTGCCCTGCGTCTGCTGCTGCGTCAGGCTTTCGGGGGGCCCCCCAGTGGAGAAAGCAGCCCACTGCTGCGTGCCAATGCTGTCTAGGGGGGGGATCTGCATCCCACCCCCCGGTGCCATGCCCCCCCCCCCCGCCTGGCCCGAGCCCCCAGGAACCGGGGGGGGATGCGTGTACCGGCTGCTAATAAAGACTCAGCTCAGCTGTGCTCCGTCTGTTTGCATGGGGGGGTGGAACGGGGGGGGGGGGCCCAGCCGCCAGCTTTATTACTGTAAGAGGCACTTGAAACGCAGGGGTTGGGTGTAATAAATAGGGCACAGGTCGAGGGGGGGGGGCCTAGCGGGGTGGGGACTCCAGCCCCTCCTCCCATGCCCCTGTGGGGGGAACCTACCCCTGGGTGCACAGGGGAGGATGGGAAGGACAGGAGGGCCCTGCCCAGTGCTGGGGGGGGGGGGGAGGAGGAGTGGGGGTCCGGTCCCTCTTAGCCCTCCACAGAGCCCTTCTTGAGGCCGAAGAAGCTGGAGGAGCGGGGCGGGGGGGCCATCAGCATGGGCGCCTGGTTCTTGTGGGTGATCTTGATCTGAAATAGAGGATGAGAGTTGGGGGGGGAGGCAACATGGGGAGGGCACAGCACCACTAGGGGGATCCAGGGGGGCTACCAACATCCCCCCCGGCATGGGGACACGTACAGTGCAGGGTGGCTGCATCCAGGGCTCTCCATCAATCTGCATGGGGAGGGCTTTCAGCGTCCTGCAACAACAGCCGCCCCACAATTCACCCAAAGCTCTTGGGGGGGCTGAAAAACACACAACCCCCAACCCCAGGGCTCACCTCAGGGTGATCTCAGAGCACTTGGCCAGCCGCGTGCCCGCGCTCTTCAGCCCGGTGTAGATCTGCCCCATCTCCAGCACTCCCTCCAGCCCCACCACCTCCAACCGCTGATCGCTCAGGTCTAAAGGGGAGGGGGTTGGAGGGTGGGGGGTCAGGACGGTGCCAGCCTCCAGGGGGCGGTTGGTTCCAACCCCCCACCCCTCCCCCACGCACCCTGCACGCAGGTCTTGAGTGTTTCGGGGTCGGTGATGGCCGGGGGCTGCGCGGCACCGGGTGGCCGTCTCGCCTCCCCCAGCGGGCGCTTGGTCTCACCCCACAGGTTGGAGCCTCCATGCATACTGGGGATGTTGAGCACAGCCACCCCTGCCAGCGCACCCCGCAGCTCCAGAGGGGTCCCGCAGCACTGGGGAGGGGGACACGGTCAGGGCAGGGCATGGGGGGGGGGGGGGGGGCACAGGGATGCAGAGATGAGGCGCACCTCAATGCTCAGGCACTCCTTGAGCTTCTTGCAGGTGGCAAAGAGCGTCTCGGAGGTGGCAAACTCCAGGTACCAGAGCTTGTTCTTCATCCTAGGGGGGGGAGCACGGCGTGGTGGGGACATGGGGACACGCGGGGGGGGTCACAGAGATGCAGCCTGGGGACAGCACCCACCTGCTATTAAACTTCTCAGGGTACTTCTCCCGCATGACGTGGAAGCGGTGCGCAATGGAGGCATCCTGTGGGGGGAGACGGGCACACAGTGTGGAGGGGTGAAACCTGGCCACGCTGTGTGTGTCCCCCCTGCCCTGCCCCAGCAGCCCCAAACCCCACACACCACCCCAATGGAGAAGTAGTTGTTGATGATCTCGTAAGGCACGGGGTCACCCTCCTCGGTGGGGCAAGTGGGCAGCACCCGCAGGTGCCAGCGGTCCATCTGCACCACGCTGCTTCCCTCGATGTCCTTTAGGATCTTCACCAGGTTCTCCCCATCGTAGCCTGTGGATGGTGTTGGGGGAGACATGGGATCGGGGGGGAACCCGGGGAGGGGGATATTGGGCTGCCCACCTCACACCCCACTTCTCACCTCCACCCCAGCGCAGGCACCGCGCCAGGTCGTTGCCGGTGCCCAGGGGCAGAACAGCCACGGGTGGTCGTCGGGGCAGGTTGGCTTTGTCTGCAGGTAGAAGTGCAGTGAGAGGAGGGGGGGTGGAGGGAAGGAAGGATTTAGCCAGCATATCTCAGGGTGTGGGGGGAGAGTGGGGGGGGTGGGGGGATGGGGCACAGACTCACCAATGGCATCCAGGATCCATCCCACGGTGCCGTCCCCGCCGCACACCAGGATACGGAAATCTGGCACATCCCGGAAGAAATTGAGCCTGGAGAGGGGAAGGGAAGGGAAGAAAAGGAGGAAGGGAGGTCAGGGCTGGTTGCCTCCCTCCCAGCACTTCCCACATCCCCCATCCCACCCCCCCCCGCCCCTTACCCTGGGTTGGGTCCTCCTTGCTGCAGGTTGTAGACCTGCCGGGGGTTCAGCAGGTATTGGAACTTCCGGAGCACTCTGCAGGAGAAAGAAAACTGGGCTGGGGGGATCCAACCCCCACCCCCACCTCCCCCTCAATTTGTGTGTGGAAGGACCCAGGGTGTACCCAGCGCCTGCCCAGCCCCTCCTCACCTCTTTCCCTGCTTCCCTCCACTCTTGGGGTTGACGAAGACGAGGAGCGGGTGGGTGTCGGGCACAGGGCTGACCTGCAGGTTTGGTGGAGGGAGGGGAGTAAGTGCCAGGCATGGGAGGAACACAGACACAGGTAGGGGGACAGGGATAACAGGGGAATGCGTCTCACCCGCAGCGCCTGTCCCTCAGGAGTGGTGAAGACCTGTGGTCCCTCCTCACCCGGCGTCCCACTCTCATCTTTTTGGCTGTTCTGCCGCTCCTGCACCCCCCCCAGCAGGGAGGTGACACCCACGTCCCCAAACAGGGACACCCCTCATTCCCCTAAACCCTACCCCCATTGCCCCGAGCTCACCAGCACCACAGGATAGATGGCGGAGGGGGGCAGGATGTGGTCCCTCAGCAGCCCACAGTCACAAGTGGGGGGCACAGCGGGCAGGCAATCCTCATGGATCTGGAGGGCAGAGACCACGTCCAGCCACCCCATCCCCTTGGGGATGGATGGAGGAGCCGGGGACCCCCCTGTGACACCGACCAGCATCACGGGGGACCCATCCCCACCTTGAGGTGACACCAAACGCAGTGCAGCCCCGTCAGGCTCTGGAAGCTCTTGATTTTCTTCTGGCATTTGCCACACTTGCTGGCCTCGCAGCCACCCTTCACCCAGACGTGGGCTTGGACCTGCGTGAGCAGCCACAGCGGGAGACGGTGGGACAGACGGACAGAGGGACGGACAGACAGGAGGAGAAATGGGTGGGCAGGCAGGCAGACGGAGGGACAGCCGGGTGGGCAGACAGCTGTGCAGCTTGACAAAGGAGACGGACGGACAAACGGACAGACGGGACACAGATGGAGCCACGGACAAACGGACCGGCGAACGGAGCCAAGGATGGGCGGGCAGGCGGGCAGACGGATGGACAGACGGACGGACAGACAGCCACTCACGCCGGCCTCCTTGCGGGACTTGGCGTAGGTGCTGATGCAGCTGGGGGGGGCCTTGCGGGCGCAGCGCTCGTGGACGGTGAACTTGCAGACTGCGGGGCACGGCCGTCAGGGGGCGGGGCTTGATCCCTGCTCCCACCCCCAAGCTACCCTCCAGCCAATCACAGCACGGCCTCCCTCCGCCCCAGGCACCAATGGCAGCCCGCTGGTTCCCAGGTGGGTGGGGTTGCGTAGTAGCCACGCCCATTTGGGGGCGGGGCTTTCCCAGTTGGAGGGGGCGGGGCTTCCTGCGACACCTGCGACTGGGGTTCCCCCCCATCGCATCCCCATCCCATGTCCCCCCGTGCCCCCATCCCATGTCCCCCCGTGCCCCCATCCCCACCCGCATCGCGTTCCCACCCAAGGGAGGGACACCACCCCCATCCTTGTCCCTGTCCTCACTGCACGGCTGTCCCAGTTTCCATCTTCCTGTCCCCATCCTGTCCTCACCCTTGAGCCCACCCCATCCCACCGCCACCCATCTTCATCCCCAGCCCTCTTCCCAGCCTCACAACCATCTCCACCCCATCACCATCCTCCTCCCCGTCCCATCCCTGTCCCCGCTGCATCCTCATCCCATACCATCCCCCCCTCCTATCCCCAGCCCTGCCCCACTCACAGGTGCAGCACAGCCCCTGTTTCCGCAGCCCGACCAGCAGCGTCTCACACACGTTGCAGTAGGCGGGGCGGTTGAAGTGCTTCAGACGCCACATGTGCTGCCCATCGTCCTTCATGTGCTGAAAGGATGGGAGGATCCAGGACAGCCCTTTTGGGGGGGGTTGGGGGGGGGTCGGGGTCCCAGCACGGCTCACCCCCCACACTCACCACCTCCAGGCCCAGCAGCACCAGCAGGGGGATGTTGGTTACACCACCACGCAGCCACTCCGCCAATGATACCGCACCACTGCCGTCATAGTCAATCTCCCGCATCATCTCCTGCAGGATCTGGGGGGACGTGGGGCTCAGGGGGCCTGGGGAAAGGGGGGAGGAGGGGGGGGAGGGTACATATGGGGAGGGGGAGGGATGCAGGGCCACTCACTGGCTTCAGCTCCGTGACGTCCCAGTCCAGGTATTGGGCCACCCGCATCATCTGGGTGATGATCCGCTCTACCTCCTGCAGCACGGCGGTGGCGAGGATGAGGGGAGGGGTGATGATGGGGGTCCCAGATGCCCCCCCCGGCCCTGTCCCCTCACCGAGCTGTCCAGGAGCCCGTTCCCATCCTTGTCGTACAGCTTAAATGTGACTGGGGGGGGGGGGGGGGGGAGGAAGGGGGCACAGCAGAGTCAGATGGATGTGCCCCCCCCCCCCATCCCGGCCTCCCTTGTGCCACAGGACCCCCACTCACACTCCAGCTTGTCCTCGGGGCGCCCACCCTCCAGCAATGAGAAGTAGCAGGAGACATCGTTAACGCAGACAAGGTCAGCATCTGTGGGATGGACAAGGCTGAGCCCACGCTCCCCCTCCATGTCCTGACCCACCCCCACCCCCCTCCACCAAGTTTCCCAGTCCCCCCCCCAGGTCCTCACCGGCTCCCGTCTGCCCTATGCTCTGGAAGGACCTGAAGAGGTGATGGCACAGCGTGTCTGGGACATCAGCTGCCTCCAGGTAGCTCCTCAGGAACAGCTTGAAGCCCTCAAAGTCCACACACTGGGGGGGGGCAGAGAGGGGCTGGAGGTGAGGGGGGGTGGGGGGGCAGCAGGCAGCCCCTGGGGTTGGGGGGGGGGGGGGGAACTCACCTCTCCCTGCAGGTGCTGGGACAGGGCCCCGTCACCATAGAACTCCTGCAGCACGTCCTGCACCTTCCTGCTGCTGTCTGTTGGCACAGGCGTGTGCAAGGATGCTCGGGGAGTGCACACACAGGCAAGGGGCGTGCACACTCATACCAATGCGTGCAAGGCACACCCACAGGTATGCACATATGCCATGCACGAGCATCGCTCTGTCGCGGTGCGTGTGGCCACCTTGTGAGTGCAAAAACCACTGCCACACACACCCAAAGCCACACAGAAAGTGCAGCCACACCCGTGCACACAAACACACACACACGCACACGAGCTGCATCCTCCCCCCCCCCCCTCCCCCCAAACTCACAGTCCAGGTACTTCTGGAGCTGGGCAAACTCCTCGGGGCTGAGCGTGCCCCACTCCAAGCTCTCCTCCATAGCGCTGCCTGCGGGCGGAGGGCAGCGGTGGGGGCACGGCGGGGGTCCCTCCCTCCTTCTCCCCGCCCCGTTCGCCCCAGCACAGCCCCACCTCCCCCCCCCCCCCGTGGGCTGGGCGGGCAGCAGCACGCTCGCACACGCACAGGTCGGCGCCCGCCCGGGGCTGCTCGCATCCTGCTGCCACGCATCCGGCTCCCACCCACTCACCCCGCGGGGATGCGGTTCCCTCCCGGCCCCGCGATGCGGCAGTGCCGTCCCCGAGGGCGAGGGCTGAGCTTTGCTCCTTCCTGCGTGGCACCGGGCGGCAGATGCTGAGCGCGGCCCGGGAGCGGCACCGGGAGGGGGTTGGGGGGGGGCCACGGAGCCGCCCTGGTGCCACACGCGCACTCCCTCGGGACCCCAAATACGGACCCCAAAGGGGAAGAGGACAATGAGTGCGCGTCCCTCCTGCCGCCTCCCGGAGCACCCATGGGTGATCCTAGCGCCACCCCCGTCCCCTTCTCCCCCCGCACCGGGGCTGCGTCAGGAACCCACGCTGGGGGAACCGAACCGTAGCACGCTGCCGGCCCCCCCGGGGGCCCCGAGGTCGGGCACGGCCCCCAGAACCCCCCCGGTGCGGCGGCTGGTTCCCTTATTTAGTAACGGGCAGGGAACGGGAATCATGGGGGGGGGGGGGAGGGGGGCAGCACCCACACACGGCGCCTCTGGGACCCCCGGGCTGTGCTCTCTCCCTCGGGGACCCCGGGGCGGAGCGGCAGCCGTCGGATAACGGGCACCGGGGCCGCCTCCCGCCGGTGCCGGTGTCCGCGCAGCCCGGGGCGGCTCCGGGACGCGCAGGTGGGAGCGGCGGAGCCCAAGGGCGGGGCGGGCGGGGCCGAGCCCTTCGGTTTCCCCGTTTTCCTCCTCCCGCCGCGCCCCGGGAACGAGGAGGCGGCGGAAGGACGGGACGGGAGCGGAGCTCGGAACTCACCGCGCTGAGCACCGCGCATAGCGGCACCGGGAAGCGGACCGGGAAGGGGCGCAGGACCGGGAACGGGCGGTGACACCGAACCCACGCCCCAGGGTGCAGCCCGGGCCGTGCCCCGCCGGCGCCGCTTCCTTCCCGTTCCCCGCGCGGTGCCGCCGGTTCAGTTCAACCAGACGCGCTCCGCCCCGATCGGACCGAGCGCCGCACTGCCCGCTTCAGTTCGGTCCGGTTCGATTCCTTCCGACGCAACCCATCCCGGTGCAGCTCATCCCGGTAGCGCCGGTCTCGCCTCGCCTCGCCCCGCCCCTCCCGCCCGGCGCCGTCCCGCCACACCCCCGGTGTCCGCCGGTACCTGCGGGGCTCTGCTTGGTGCCGCCGCTCGGTCCGGCCCGATACCCGCGCGCTGTCGCCGCGGCCCAACCCCTCTGACATCATGGCTCGGGGCGGCACCGGGAGCACGTGCAGCGGGGGGGGTCACAGCACCGGGGCGGGGTCCGCTCCCCTCCGGGCTCGCACCTGTCCCGCGTTCACGAGGCCGCTTCCGTTGTACCTTGAAACGGACGAGGGGGCCCGCAGTGGGGCTGGGACCGGGGGGGGGGGGCAGAGGGGGACAGGAAGGGGTGGGAGGGGGCATGCGTGGAAATCCCCGCGGCAATCGCAGCGCGGGGCCGGGCTGCATCCGGACTGCCCCGTGGGGGTGCGGGGGTGGAAGGAAGGGCAGTTTGTTCTCCCCTCCCCGTGAACCGCATGGTTCTGCGATGCGGGGAGCCCCGACCTATCCCTGTTCCCCGACGTGACATCGAGGTGGGGCGAGACCGGCCTCGAAGGCCCGGCTGAGGCGAGTTATCCCCCGGTCGCCCCGGTCCCCTCGCGCGGGCACGCTCTAACCCGGCGTCACCGCAGCAGCCCCGCACCCAGCGACTCCCCCCAAAACGGAGCGCTGCGCCTTTAAAAACAAAATGGCCGCCGCAGCCCGCGAATCCCCCCAATTCCCTGCCCGGACGCCGCACCGCCACTTCCGGGGCGGGGCGTGGGGGCCGGAAGTGTATCGCTCTCGCAAGATGGCGACTCCCTATGTGACTGATGAGACCGGTGAGCGCGCCGCGGTGCGGGCCCGCCGCTGCGGGACGGGGACTGGCAGCTCCGGCGCTGCGGGGCGGGGATCTGCCGGGCGCGGTGGGGCGGCTGCGCTCTGTGGAGTGGGCTCCGTCCCTTCTCTCTGTGGGGTCGGTTCCGTTCGTTCTGCCTTTTCTCTATGGGCCTGTGCCGCAGCCCCATCTCTGTGTGGCATTTTCCCCACCGCGCTCTGTGGGTTCGGATCTCCCCTCTACATTCTCCGTGGGGTCGAATCGCCTCCCTCCGTTCTCTTTGGGGTCAGATCTTCTTCCTGCGTTTTCTATGGGGTCAGATCTTCGCCCTGCATTCTTTACTGGGCAAAATCTCCCCCCACACACGTTCTCTATGGGGTTAGATCAACCCACCACACTCTCTGTGGGGTCACATCTCCCACTCCCATGTTTACTACAGGGCAGGCCCATCTTCCCATGTCCCAGCAGGGCTGCTCCCTTCTCTTCCCCCCAGAACGGTACCAGGTGCCAGGCAGCCCCCAGCAGAGTCCCGGGGGAGGAGCATCCCCTTGGCCCCCTCATCCAACGTTGCTTTCCCCCCCACCCCTAGGGAAGTACATCGCCTCTACGCAGCGTCCTGACGGCACCTGGCGGAAGCAGCGGCGCGTGAAGGAGGGCTACGTGCCACAGGAGGAGGTGCCGGTGTAAGTGGGGCAGGCAACCAGGTGTGGGGTCCTGGGTTGGAGCCCCATTGCTGGCAGCAGGGGCAGGGCGATGGTGTTGTTTTGCCCCGGATCCCAACCTGTGGGCACTTTGTGCTGTTACCTGCGCTCCGCTGGGGCTGTGGGGGAGCGTGGCAAGGCCGGGAGCCCCCAGCGTGTCCGAACCAGGTCATATCTTGAGGTCTCAGTCTCTTTCCAGGTGCCTGAGCACTTCTGACCCCCTTTAGCCCATAAGCGGAGTCCTGATGGTGCTTATCCGGCTGCTCCTCCGTACAGGGCTGGGCTGAGCCATGAGGACATCCTGAGGAGCATCAGGGCAGTGCTGGAGCTGACCACTGGGTCAGGGCTGTGCTGTGCTGATGGCGAGGCTGGAGGTGGTGAGGTTTGCAGCTCCACGGGGGGCAGCGGTGCCGTCACTGCATCTCCTCCCATGCAGGTATGAAAACAAATACGTGAAGTTCTTCAAAAGCAAGCCTGAGCTGCCCCCGGGGCTGAACCTGGAGCCCAACGCCCAACCCAGCAAGCAGCCCAGCAAAGCAGAGGGTGGGGAGACGGGACTGTCCAAAACAGCGAAAAGGAACTTGAAACGCAAGGAGAAGAGGAAGCAGCAGCAGGAAAAAGGCGAGAGGGAAACAGACGGACTGATCCAATCACTGGAGAAGGTTTCCTTGTCGGGGGGCAGCGGCGGGGACACGGGGGGGGCCGCACCGCAGCCGGCCTGCGGCACCCAGGGCTCCGCTGACGGGGAAGCTGCGGCCTCAGAGAAAAGCAAGAAGATCAAGAACCTGAGGAAGAAGCTGCGGCAGGTGGAGGAGCTGCAGCAGCGGCTCGACTCTGGGGAGATAAAGCAGCCGACCAAGGAGCAGCTGGAGAAGCTGGGCCGGAGGAAAGCCCTGGAGGAGGAGCTGCAGGATCTGGAGGTGGACTTGTGAGGGGTGGGCTGTTATGGGACGTGTGGGGCTGGCGTCCCCAGCGCAGGCTGTCTGGACTGAACGCCGGCCCCTCTTTCTTGGGGTTTTGTTTTGGGTGGGTGCCGTCGTTTTTTCTTTTTCCACAAGAGTTGTTTTCGCTTTGGTTTGGTTTGGTTTTGTTTTCCCAGCTATCGGTGTTAGAAAGTCAGCAACTCTCAGATACCTCTCTCCTTTTGAAAGTTTATTTGTTGGGGTCGGGAGGGCAGGGCTGGGGTTGTTGGGGCAGCAGCTCTTCCTTGACTTCTTCCCCAGCCCCTCGCATTCTGTGTTACAGCCTGTCATCCTCTTCCTTTTCTTTTTAATAACGCAAGAATAAAATTGCAGTAGTGACCCCATGGCATGAGCTCAGCTCTGCCTTTCCCTGCTGAGGACGGTGCTGGGATCCTCCCACAGTCCCCAATCCCCTCAGCCTGCCCAGCTGCAGCCGTGCCAACACCAGTGTCACTGTCAGGGCCGTGTGTGGGACACAGCTGCCTTTGTGTCCCTTGAGGCAGTGTTGGAGTGTTGGCCCCCTCCTGTGCCCCATTTTCTGGGTGGCCCCATGCTCTGGCCTGGCACCAGCTCACGTCCTGCTTCCCATGGGGAGGGACGGCGTATGGGGCAGTGCTTGTTGTGCCCCAATCCTGCGCTGGGCTCTGCTGAGGGATGGGACCACGTTTGGGTTCATCCCGTGTGAGGCTGAGCAGGGAATGCTGTGGTTGGGCCCGGGGTCAGGGAGGTGATGTGTGGGGATGGAGCTTGGCAGATTGAGATGAGAGTGATGGGGACATAATGGGTCTGGGGGATTCCGGGGGTCACTGGAGCATGAAGGAGGAGGCGTGGGGGTCTGGGGAGCTCAGGGGTCATAGATTGGGGTGTTGGTGGTTTGGGGGATGCAGGAATGGGCAGCCCAATGTGGTCAGTGGAGCTGGGGGCTTCGTGGCAGCAGGAATGGAGGTATAAGGGGTCTGGGGGTCAGAGTGAGGAGCTGGGGGCAGCTGGAGGCATTCAGAACACTACGGCTCAGGTACTGAGCCTGCAGTGCATGCACAGCGTTTGGGTAGGTCCTACAAAAATAACTGTGGGGCGTTATTTTCTATGAGGTCTTCTCTTGCAATGGAGGAGCGGTGGAGCTGAACCTCTCTGGAGCTGACGGGGAGCAGGGGTTGCAGTGGGTGTGGGGCTCGTTGTGAGGCAGGAGCTCCCATTTACCCTATGAGGATCCCCTGTCATTTGCCTACTTAAAGGGGCAGGCATGGGGGGGGAACAGCACCCCAAGGCACAGCAGGTGGGGGGCACAGGGGTGTCCTTCACTGGGTGGTGAAGGACACAGTGGAGCCATTGGGGATCCCAGCGGGGTCCAGGGGGGGCTGCACTCTCCAGCTGCAGGTCCCACAAGATCTGCATGTAGCTCTGGGGGTGGAAAGGGGGGGTGTCAGTGGTGGCGGTGGGGCACCCACTGCTTCCCCAGCACACACTCACCCAGGCCAACACGTTGCACACGCACTGTGTCACTGGGGCAGGCTGGTGGCGGTGGCTGCACTCGGAGGGGGTTCAGTTCTGCTGGCATTTGGCTTCCTGCTGATGGAGGTACAGCAGCTGCAGTCATTTCTGGCACCAACTGAGGATCACTGCAGGGAGGGGGCTCAGCACCCGCCCCTTCCATCACCCCCATCCCCATGCCCATCTCCCCGGTCCCTATGGCCAACCCCATTGCCATCTCCATCTCTCTCATCATTGCCATCACCCTCTGTGTCCCCTTCCCCATCCCTTCTGCCACTCTGCACATCCCATAATAGTTCCCATTCCTATCCCCATCCCATCCCAGTTCAATCCCCATCCCTATCCCATTCCAACTTTCATCCTCGTGCCTATTCCTATTTCCATCTCAACCCATCCAAGCCTCCATCCCCATCCCCATCCCATCCCATCCCCATGGCCATTCCCTTCCCCATCGCCATCCCCATCCCATCCCACACCATGACTATCCCTAACCCCATCCCATTGCCATTCCCTTCCCCATGGCCATTCCCACCCCAATCCCACCCCACACCCTCCCCTCTCCCCTCACCATTGCTGCAGCAGGACACCAAGCAGGCTGAGTGCCGGCCATACCCCCAACACGACCCAGCTGTACCAGCAGAGCTTCCCCACCTCCTCCATCCGCAGCCTCTCGGAGACGTGAAGCACCAAAGCAAACACCTCCACGAAATAATCCACACCAACCACCACCACGGCAGCACCAAAGACAGCAGTGGCCAACGTGGTCAAGGCTTTGGGCCAACGCAGGGCCAACAGGGCGCAGAGCAACGCCGGACCCAGCAGGACCCCCACCAGCACCCACGGGCTCAGGGGTGACACCAGCGGTGCAGCAGCTGCCAGCATGGCCACAGCCAGCAGCAGCCCCAGCAGCAGCCCGGTGGAGAAGAGCCCGACGCTGCGCAGCAGAGCTGTGACCAACCCGCAGAGAGCGCCGATGGCCAAAGCGATGCCTGCGCTCACCTCCAGGCTCAGCCTGGTCTCCAACACGCTCTCCTTGTAGCACAGCAGGAAAATGGTGCCGGAACCCAGGAGCAGCCCCGAAGTGAACATGATGGCCTTAAAACAGCGATGGCCTGTGGGAGATGTGGGGCTCAGCGGGGGTTGCGGTGCGGTGTCCCCAGTGCCATCTCTCAGCTGTGCCCCATGGACGCATCCTGTCCTGTCCCCATTGCCAAATGGAAACATCCCATTGTGTCCTCCCGGGCCACCTCCTGTCCATGCCCCATGGATGCACACTGACCTGTCCCCAACATGTCCCATAGCGTCCCCGTGCCAGCCCCCATTGACACATCCCATCGTGTCCCCATTGTATCCCCCTGGGCCATCTCCTGTCCATGCCCCATGCACACACACTGTCCTATCCCCAACATGTCCCATAGTGTCCCCAGTGTTCCCAGTGCCACCCCCATAGACACATCCCATCGTGTCCCCACATGCCATCTGCTATCCATGCTCATGGACACACACCGTCCTGTCCCCAACGTGTCCCATAGTGTCCCCGGAGCCACCCCCCATGGACACATCCCATCGTGTCCCCAATGCATCCAACGGTGTCCACAGTGCCAACCCCAGCTGTGCCCCATGGACGCATCCCGAGGTGGCCCCAGTGCTTCTTACATCCCACAGCCTCCCCCCGCTGTCCCCTCCCCCTCCCCCCGATGGTTCCCCCCCGCGCTGGGCCACCCCCACCCCTCACCAACGCAGCCATAGAGAAGGCCGAGGACGCAGCCGAGGGCGCAGAGGACCGCCGGACCGGGCTCATAGTGCGGCCACGGCTCCAGGCGGCAGCGCGGCTCCGCGGGGGCTCCGGGCTCCATCCCGGGCCGGGGAGGCGGGGGGGGCGGCTGTGGAGGCTGTGCTGGGGGCGGTGAAAGCGCACAGAGGGAGCCCCGCTCCACTCCCCCCCCCCCCCCATTCGCACATCTGGCGGCGGGGCCACATCTGGGGCGGGGAATCGGAGGAAGGCGGGAGGGGCCGGGGGGGGGGAACCGGGGGCTCTGAGAACATCGGGAGCAGTGGGCGGGGAGGGGGGAGGTGGGGGGGGGGTTTGCTCCGGAGTCACCGCGGCTGCAGAGGCCAACACCATTGCTGGGACAGAGAGGGGGAACCACGGAGTGCGAGGGGGCGGGTCTTCGGGACACCCAGGACCCCCTCACGTACCCTGCTGGGACATCCCAGAGCACTGCCCGAGGACCTCGCTGTGCCCCTCCACAGGACCCCCAGTGCCCCCACCGGCACCCAGCACCCCCCGGGCCGCTCCCGAAGGAGCCGCGGAGTCCCGGCGCCACCCGGACCCTCGGGCACCGCAATGCTGCCCCCTGCTGGCCGAGAGGTGGCACAGCACCTCCGGCGCGGCGCCTCTGCTCCGTGCAGTTATGCGCATGCGTGAGATCGTCAGGAGGACTTAGAGCAACAGAGATGGGCGGACTGGCGGTTGCAGAGCGGTAACGGCACAGGGACGCCACTTCCGGGTTTCAGCGCTAAACCCGCGTAGCTCCTAAAAGACCAAAACCATAGAGACGAAAGGAGTGGGGGTACAGAGCGGTCCACAATCCACGTTCACAATCCCGTGTGCATGAACAGCGTGACCGAGAGGACCTACAAGCACAGAGACCCAGCACCCCAACCCCCAGCACAGCCCATGAACAATAAAAACCAGAGCCGAACCTGTGAACATTGCAGCTTTATTGAGCCTCACAGTGCAGCGGCCCAGAAAGGCACTCAGCATTAATCAATACTCCTCCCCGTCCTCCTCACCCTCCACGCTGTCAGCCCCCACCTCCTCGTAATCCTTCTCCAGGGCAGCCATATCCTCCCGTGCCTCCGAGAACTCCCCCTCCTCCATGCCCTCCCCCACATACCAGTGCACGAAGGCGCGCTTGGCGTACATCAGGTCAAACTTGTGGTCCAGGCGCGCCCACGCCTCGGCGATGGCCGTGGTGTTGCTCAGCATGCACACAGCCCGCTGCACCTTGGCCAGGTCCCCCCCGGGCACCACGGTGGGAGGCTGGTAGTTGATGCCCACCTTGAACCCGGTGGGGCACCAGTCTACAAACTGGATGCTACGCTTGGTCTTGATGGTGGCGATGGCGGCGTTGACGTCTTTGGGCACCACGTCCCCGCGGTACAGCAGGCAGCACGCCATGTACTTGCCGTGCCGCGGGTCGCACTTCACCATCTGGTTGGCCGGCTCGAAGCACGCGTTGGTGATCTCAGCCACCGACAGCTGCTCGTGGTAGGCCTTCTCAGCAGAGATCACCGGGGCGTAGGTGGCCAGGGGGAAGTGGATGCGAGGGTAGGGCACCAGGTTGGTCTGGAACTCCGTCAGGTCGACGTTCAGAGCCCCGTCGAAGCGCAGCGAGGCCGTGATGGACGACACGATCTGGCTGATGAGGCGGTTGAGGTTGGTGTAGGTGGGGCGCTCGATGTCCAGGTTCCTGCGGCAGATGTCGTAGATGGCCTCGTTGTCCACCATGAAGGCGCAGTCGGAGTGCTCCAGCGTGGTGTGGGTGGTGAGGATGGAGTTGTAGGGCTCCACCACGGCCGTGGACACCTGCGGGGCCGGGTAGATGGAGAACTCCAGCTTGGACTTCTTGCCGTAGTCGACCGACAGGCGCTCCATCAGCAGCGAGGTGAAGCCGGAGCCGGTGCCGCCCCCGAAGCTGTGGAACACCAGGAAGCCCTGCAGCCCCGTGCACTGGTCAGCCTGCAGGGACACAAGAAGGGGTCACGTTGGATCCAGGCAGCTGCACAGCTCGGCCCTTCCTCTTTGTGGCCTCCTGAGGACATTCTGGAGGTGTTTCTTTTGGGGGATCTCCAGGAATAGGAACCACCCAGGCAGGGTGATGGGGCACCTCCAGCCATTGCAATCTGCCCCTTGAGGTGTGGATCCCCTTGGAGGGCACAGCCTGTGGGGTGGGGGCACTGGGCAGCCTCAGGGGAGGTGCATGGATTGAGGTTTGGAGCATCTCAGCCCCAGCCATGGCCTCTCACTCCAAACCCATGCACCGGGTGATGCACGTCCTGAGCCATCCTGCTACAAGCTGATGTGCTGGCATCGCCCGCAGCACAGCCAGCAGCACCACAGCTGGTGTGGGAACAGAAGTTCAAAGCAATGGGGCAGCAGCACTGGTCCAACCGGCCCCACGGCGGCAGCAGCACCCACGCAGAAGCCCCAGGTCCAGCCACAAGCAGCCGGATTGGCACCAGGAGCAGACAGAGCCCTGGGGCTGGCGTGGGGAGGGGACAGCACTGACCCATCCGCCCTGTGCCGTCCCTCCAGGGCAGCCCCACCTGCCATCCTTAATGTTGCCTCCAATGCTGCTGACGGTGTGAAAAGGAGCTGCTGATCCCCACCCCATTCTCCTTCCCTCACCTATAGGTGGGGACAAATCCAAGGCGATCTCATATCAAGGGGAATCTTGACCCCAAAGAAGGAAAGTGAGGTTATCCCAAACACAGGGGCTGGCCTGCAGGGCACAGGGCAATCTCACACACCAAGCCAACACATCTGGATCCAAGTGTGAGGGCTGCAGCAGCAGCACATCTGCAGCACCCAGAGGCACGGGGGTCAACATCCCACCCACTGCAGGAACAGAGGGGCCAACGCACCCAGAGCCCCACAGCACAGCTCCGTGCAGCCCCACGCTCCCACTGGATTGAGGGCTGGGGGGGGAACCCAAAGGCTGCCAACGGTGCGGGCAGCCCCACGGTGCCGTACCCACCAGCTTGCGGATGCGGTCCAGCACCAGGTCGATGATCTCCTTGCCGATGGTGTAGTGCCCCCGGGCGTAGTTGTTGGCCGCATCCTCCTTGCCCGTGATCAGCTGCTCGGGGTGGAAGAGCTGCCGGTACGTCCCCGTGCGCACCTCATCTGGGGGACACCGGGAGCAGCGTCAGCACCGCCACGGCACCACCACCACCACCACCCCCCCAGCACCACCCCCACCCCACTCACCGATCACGGTGGGCTCCAGGTCCACGAAGATGGCACGGGGCACGTGCTTGCCAGCCCCCGTCTCGCTGAAGAAGGTGTTGAAGGAGTCGTCCCCCCCGCCGATGGT
Organism: Alectoris magna; assembly: GCA_030625065.1. Taxonomy (NCBI): domain Eukaryota; kingdom Metazoa; phylum Chordata; class Aves; order Galliformes; family Phasianidae; genus Alectoris; species Alectoris magna. The sequence continues at coordinate 7,485,126 of CM060577.1, read as the reverse complement.
TTTGTCGCTGGGCATCTGCCCGTCGGGCTGGATGCCGTGCTCCAGGCAGTACAGCTCCCAGCAGGCATTGCCGATCTGCACGCCCGCTTGGCCCACGTGGATGGAGATGCACTCACGCTGGGGGGTGGAGAAGGAAGAGAGGGGGGCTGTTTGGGTGCTGCTCTGCTGTGCCCCATCGCTGCAGAGCTCGGGGTGGGGATCTTCCCATGGTCAGCCCTGCGTTCTCCCGCTTCTACTGGGACAGCAACTCCCGCTTCGGGGCTGTCTGACCCAACTGCTGTGTCGCATCCATGCCTGCACAGCTGGGAAGTGGCTTTTCCCCACAGTTATTCCCAGTTGCAATGGGATGGGGGCACCGTTTGGGACACATTGCTCCAATGTCTCTGCCATGTGTTGCATCCTCTTCTCCAGAGCCACGAAGACGGGCTCTCCCAGCTCCCCCCAGCTGTACAGCGATGGGGAACTCTCAGCCATTCTCTTCCCCACGGGGCCTTGACCCACACTGCAGTCTCAGAGCCCACAGCTCAGCCCCATAGACCCGGTGCAAGGCTCGGGGTGGGGCAGGAGCAAACTCCAAAGGCCAGCAGTGCAGTGTCAGAGACTCACACAGGATCCTGCAGCTCCACTGGGCTCTGCCCAGGTGGAAAACGGATGCTGCCCCACGCGTGACTCACATCCACGAGGTTCCACGAGGGATCCCACACACCCCACTCCCATGCAGTATCCGGGACACACACAGTCCCCCACTACCCCTTTATCCCCAATCTTACACATCCCACACCCGAACCCTGCAGCCCCCACCCCACAGCCGCCGACCCCCAAACCCACACGGCATCCCCACCACATCTCTATGCCATATCCAGGACACGCGTGGTTCCAGTGACCCCCGGCACCACGCACTGCCCACGTGAGTTCCACAGCCCTCCCAAGCCGGAAACTCCCCCAGCCCCACGCAGAGGGTCCCACAGCCCACCCCCATCCCCCCTCACCATGGCCGCTCACTGCCCGACCCGTTATGAAGGCGCTGGTGAGAGGAACAGAGGAAAGCACCCCCCGCGCCCACCCTTATATACCCGAGGGGGCGTGGCCTCAGTGGTGCGGGACAGGCGTGGGCGTGGCACCGACGCTCCGCCCCCTTCAGACCCCGCCCCCTTCGCGCCCCCGCCCTTTCCGCCCCGCCCCCGTCGCTGATTGGTCGGTTCGAACGTCAGATGCGGGAGGGCGGGGCTTTTTAGGGGGCGTGTTCCGTGGAGGCAAACAGCGGGGTGTGGGGGCGTGGTCTGTCGGACGGTGGGCGTGGTTTGAGCAGAAGGGGCGGGGCGTCCCTAGGAGGGGCGCGGAGGGGCTGCAGGCGGATCCCAATGCGGGGGTCCCGGTGCCCCCCATCCCCAGCCCTGCAAAGGCGGAACCGGGGCCCAGGGGAGGGTGGGGGGGGGGCTGACGGGGCCCCGCTGTCCTCGTGTCGCCGTTCCCGTGGGAATCCCCGCGGGGCACCGCCGCGCCGTCTCCTTTTCCCTCTGTCATCGCCTTTGTTCCCCCGCCAGCGCCGGGGGGGGGGCATTTCCCTGCGGCGGCTCTGGCCGGGGGCGGGGGGCAGATCCTGTAGGGCAGGAGGAGCGGGCCGGGGGGGTGGGGGGAGCACCTCGTGGGTCACCTCACGTCTGGCCCCGGGCTGTGGGTGGGGGACCGTTTGGGGTCACATTCCAGGGTTTGGAAATCTCCGCGCCCCCCGCGTGGGGCTTTCTGGGGGGGGGGGGGGAGAGAGCACTGCTCCACCTTAAGAGCCCCCGAGGACTCGGTGTGGGGGACCAGGATGTCCCCAGGGTTGAGGGACCCCACTGCCCCGGGGGGGGGGGTGGGTCCTGAGTATGGCTGGTCCCTGCAGTGCCACCACGGTCCCCTGTGTCCCTGGGGGGTCCACGTGCCCCATGGCTGCACCCCCACAACCCAAACAGCTCCATGATTCCAACCCCCCCCCACCACCACCAGCCTCCCAGTTTACCCAGTGTCCCCCCCCCCCCCCCCACCCCCCACCCTCAGTGCTGGTTCCTCTATAGGACTGGAGCAGACAGTGCTGCCTCATCCCCAGTACCACCAGAACCTCCCCACGCTGGGGACCCCCCCCCCAATCTTATGGGGATGCACCAATTCCATCCTCAGCCCCCCCAGTTCCCCCTTCCCCCCCCCACTTTCCCCCCATCCCCATCACTCCGCCGCAGCCTCCGCCCTGCTCCTTTATCCCTGCTTCTGCCGCAATGCGGTGCTGCACCTGCAGCCCCCTCCCCACATCCAGACAGACGTAGCCCCCCCCCCACACCCGACCCTTAACCCTGTGCCCCTCCCCCCCCCATTCCCACTCTCTCATCATCCCACTGGCTTTGGGGGGTGTGGGACACCCAAACCATGTGGACAAAGCAGTGACACCCCCCCCCCCCCATAGATGTCCTGTAACGCTGCGGGGATAGGGACCCCCACCCAATCCTGGTGGGGGGGACACACAGAGGTCACCCTATCAAGTTGGGTGCCCCCAGCTCTGCCGTACCCCCAGGGTCCCATCCCTCAGTCTGGGTGAACGTGTCACATCGATGCTCAGGGGACAGACCAGACAGACAGACAGAGCTGGCGGGCACAGGCGGTAGAGGGGAGGGGGGGGTTGGGGGGGTGGGCAGAGCCAGAATCCTCCACCAGCCCCACACCAACACCATGAGCTTGGATAGGGCTGCAGTGGGGGGGAGCAGGGCTGGGTGGGCGGGGGGGGGGGGGGCTGCAGTGGGGCTGGGGGGCTCCGGGGCTTGGGGGGGGGGGGGGGAAGGGGGGCACGGCCTCTGTGCTGGGTGGTGTCTGGGCTGCAAACACGGCGGGGGCCCAGCAACAGTCACCAGGAGCTGCTGTGTTGCTACCAACAATCAACACAGCACAGGCGGCCAGGAGTTGGTGGGGGGGGAGGGGGGCATTGGGACCTGGGGGGGGGGGGGGTGCACTGGGAGCTTGGGGGGCACTGGGAGCTTGGGGAAATGGAGCCAATCCCCCCCTCCTACCCCCAACAGCATGGATTGGTGTGCACTGCAGCTGTGCAGTGGAAAGGGGGAGGGGGGGGGGGGTAGGGTTAGTGTCTCCCCACAGCAGAGCACTGAAGGGTTGGGAACTGGACGGGGAGGAGGGGCAGGGGTAGTTTTAAACACCCCCCCCCCCCCCAGCAGTGCAGTGGGGTCAGATGGGGGTTGTGGGATGGAGTCACCTCCTTGCAACTGTATGGGGATTATTGGGGTTCCAGACCCCCCCCAGCCAGTCCTCCCCCCCTGTCCAGTCCTCGTCTCCTGCACTCCCTTTGGCTTGACCCCCCCCCTACCCCCCACCCCATGAGGTGATGGAGGCAGGGAGGGGGGCTATGGGGGGGGGTCGCAGCCTGTATCCTAGCAACCTGTCTCCTAGCAACCCTGTTGCTTAGCAGAGGGTGGCGTGGTGGCGAGTGGCCTTCCATACCTGACGAGGTGGGAGGAGGCTGGGGGAGACCCCCCCCCCCACGACTCAGAACCCATCACTCTTCACTCTGCAGCACACTGGGGGGGGGCAAAGGGGGGAGCTGAGCCCCCTTAGCTCCCTAAAGCCCCCCACCTATGGCCTTGGGGATGCTGAAGGGCACCTCCCATCCCTGAGCTATGGGTTGGGGGCTGTATTTCCCACTCCTGGGGGGGTCAGAACCCCACAGAGCACTCACAGGCAATGGCTGTGGGATCAGTTGGGGGGAGCACAATTTTTGGGGGGTGGGGGGGCAGAAGCACAGCCTGACTGGGGCCGCCCCAGCCTTTGTTCTGGTGGGCGCTGTGCAGCTCGTGGCTCCTCTTTGTCTGCAGCCACACAATCCCAGAGGATTGGGGGGGGGGGGGGGGGGGGGGAGCCCCGCCCTGGTTTAGCAGCACCCCAAAAGCACCGAGGGAGGGGGGCAGTGGGGTGAGGACATGGGAACAAAGACGTGGAGCATCCCAAAAATGCACACCTTGTATGAGAAAAGCAGGAAAAATCATGATTTCCCAGCTTTGGAGGGGGGGGGGGGGGGAGGGTTGGGAAGGGGGATGATGCTGGCAGCTCCATCCTCAGTGCCCTGGAGCACGACCCCCCTTCCTCCCCCCCCCCCCCCCCCGGCCCCAATAAAAGAGCCACTAGGAGATATGCAGGAACCTCCGGAGCTGGGGAGGATGATGGCTCAGGGTGGGGGGGCTGCAGCACATGGTGGGGTGGGGGTCAAGGTGGTCCAGCTGCGTCCTGAACACCAACTGGTGCAGAGCAGCTGCTGTTGGACCCGGAGCTGTTCTGAGGGCTGGGGGGGTTGGGGGGGCAGGTTGGCCCCGGAACAGCCCCGGGGCTCCCCTTTCTTTGGGCCTCCAGGGGCTGCGATCTGCACACAAAGAGTGACAGGGATGGGCGCGGGGCCAGGGATGCAGCGGGGGCCAAAGGATGGCTGGGAAGCGGGGCACTGGGACACAGCCAGGAGCGGGGACAGCCACAGTTCCGGGAATGGGGACAGGGATGCGGCCAACACGAGGACAGCGGCACGGTTCAAACGGGGAGCGGGGTGTGGCCGGGGATGGGGACAGGGATACGGATGGGGATTGGGGGGTGGGCACGGCTGGGGACAGCGACAGGGTGGGAAATGGGGACCAGGCTGGGTCCCCATTTGGGACCCAGCTGGGGATGGGAATGGGGACATAACCAAAGCTAGGGGCCAGGACGTGGCCAGGGATGGGGACAGGGATGGGGAAAGGAATGGGGACGGTGCCATAGCTGAGAACCAGAGATCTGTGGCACAACCGGGAATGGAGAGCAGGACGCGGCTGGGGCCGGTGGCACTGAAAGGAACGGGGTCCGGGAATAGGGACACGGACGGGGATAGAAGTGGGGGACCAAGGATGGGGGCGTAGGACCGGAGCACGGTGCAGAACGGACCCCCGGTGCTGGGAGCGGTGATGGAGTGGTGGTGGGGTGGTGGCGGCGGTCCCCTCCGCATCCCCCGTTCCCCCCCCCCCCCGCCCCGCCTCGCCCGCCCTTTGTCTGCAGCTCCGGTGGGGCGGGAGGGAGGGGGGGAGGGCATTACCTCATCCCCGCACACCAATGGCCGCCGCCGGGGCCGCCTCCCCCCTCAACGCTCCGCTCCGCCCCGGCGGCCCTATAAAGCCCCGTTCCGCCGCCCGGCTCCGCCGCGTCTCTTACATCGACTGCCTCAGCGTCGTGCTGTGAGAAAGCCCCGGAGCGAGCAGCCGCCATGGTGAGCACCGGGGGGGGGCACCGGGACCGGGCTCTGCGCACCTTCCCCCCCCTCCTTTTGTTCCCCTTTTTTCCCCCCCTTTCTTTGGTTCTTTTTCCCCTCCTTTCCAGCCGCGGTGCCCATAATGAGATCACCGCGAAGGGCTCCGGTGGCAAAACGCGTCCCCCGCCCGGTGCCCGGGGGGGGGATGAGGGCCCTTCGGTTGGTGCTGAGCCCACACCGGGTGCGGTCCCCGTTAAACTGCATCGGGTCCCGTTAATCCGGGCAGGATGGGGCCTCGGTGCCGCGTCAGCTTCGGGTGTGGCCACCGTTAAATCGCGGGGGGGGGGGGGGGGCAGCTTTAGGACCCGCTAATTGAGGAGGAATAGGGCTCCCTCAGTACCGGCTCTGCAGCGGGTGTAGCCACCCCCTCCGTTAAATCCGGTTGGGGGGTGTTAGGGCTCGTTACGTGGGGTAAAACGAGTCCCGGTGCCGAGTCAGCACAGGGCGTGGCCTCCGTTAAACCGAGACGGGGAATACCGGGTGGTTTTAAATAGGGTAAGATGGCATCTCCCGGTACCGGCTCCGCGCTGGGCGTGGCTCCCGGTTAACGGAGCACAATAGGAGCTCCGTTCTCCGGTTCTGAGCTCGTAAGGGCGTGGTTCCGGTCCGATGGGGCAGAATAGCGCTGAGGCGACACCGGGTGGGGCGATGGTTAAACTAAGACCACCCCCCCCCCCCCGGGCAGGATGAGTCCCGGTGCCGAGCCCTCAACCTGCAGCGTTGTGTCCCTATAGGGTAGGGCGTGGCCCCAAGCCCATGGGCAGCGTGGGACCGTGTTGCCGAGCCCCCAACCCACAATGGGTGGGCTTACAGAGCTGGTTGGGACTCCCCCAGTGCTGCCCCCCCCCCCCCCCAATCCGGGTGTGGCTGTGCTGCAGCCCCAGAACAATGGGATGGGGATGGGTACGACGCAGCCTTTATGGGGGGGGTCCGGCCTTATTCCTGCCGCCAGAGGGCGCTCTTCTCAGCCCATCCATATGAACAGCATCTCCAAGGGGATTCAGGCTGGGGGGGGTGGCGGGGATGGGAGGGGGGGGGGATGCTGAGCCAGGGGGTAACGCTGCCCAAATCCACTCCCCAGCGTGAGTGCATCTCCATCCACGTGGGCCAAGCGGGCGTGCAGATCGGCAATGCCTGCTGGGAGCTGTACTGCCTGGAGCACGGCATCCAGCCCGACGGGCAGATGCCCAGCGACAAAACCATCGGCGGGGGGGACGACTCCTTCAACACCTTCTTCAGCGAGACGGGGGCTGGCAAGCACGTGCCCCGTGCCGTCTTCGTGGACCTGGAGCCCACCGTGATCGGTGAGTGGGGTGGGGGTGGTGCTGGGGGGGTGGTGGTGGTGGTGGTGCCGTGGCGGTGCTGACGCTGCTCCCGGTGTCCCCCAGATGAGGTGCGCACGGGGACGTACCGGCAGCTCTTCCACCCCGAGCAGCTGATCACGGGCAAGGAGGATGCGGCCAACAACTACGCCCGGGGGCACTACACCATCGGCAAGGAGATCATCGACCTGGTGCTGGACCGCATCCGCAAGCTGGTGGGTACGGCACCGTGGGGCTGCCCGCATCGTTGGCAGCCTTTGGGTTCCCCCCCCTGCCCCCAATCCAGTGGGACCGTGGGGCTCTGGGTGCATTGGACCCCCTTCCTCCTGCAGTCAATGGGATGCTGGTGGGGCTGCCTGGGTGGCTTGATGAGGACAAAGGCTCTGTTCGTCTGTCTCGCCCTCCCCTCCAGACCCAGCCAGGCTGGATTTAGTTTGAATATATTAATTAATGGTAATCCTGTTGTGCAGGCTGCCATTGGCTGGCAGCGTGCCGCGGTGCAGCTGCGGTGTTGGAGCTGCTCCACAGCGCCGCGTCCCCCGGCGGTGCTGAGCTGTGCAATTCCTCCTTTGTTCCCCTGCCCCCCTCCCTCCCCCCCCCCCCCCCCCGCCTCCAGCCCTGGCTGCAGCCACATCCAGCTGCACTTAGAGGGGTTGGGAACCCCAGGGATTGTGGGGGTGGAGGCAGAGCCGTGGGCTGTCCCACTCCCATCCTAACATTGTGGCCAAGACGGCAGCTCGATCTGCTCCCCATGCCCCCCCCCTCCCGCCATGGGTGGGGGAAGCTGAAGGCATCTGCCCTCCACCCATGAGGCTGTGTGCCCATGGGGCTTCCCCAGGGGATCCATGTTCCAGGCGGTGACCCCCGGTGGATGGAGCAACCCCTCACCTTGTCCTGCTGCTGGAAATCCCCCCCCAAAGCGTCCTCTAGAGGACGTAAAGAGGAAGGACCAAGTTCTGCAGCTGTCCAGATTGAACAACACACCACCCTGGTGTGTTCTCGGAGGCTGCCCAGTGCCCCCACCCCACAGGCTGTGCCCTCCAAGGGGATCCACACCTCAAGGGGCAGATTGCAATGGCTGGAGGTGCCCCATCGCCCTGCCTGGGTGGTTCCTATTCCTGGAGTTCCCCCCCAAAAGAAACACCTCCGGAACGTCCTCAGGAGGCCACAAAGAGGAAGGGCCGAGCTGTGCAGCTGCCTGGATCCAACGTGACCCCTTCTTGTGTCCCTGCAGGCTGACCAGTGCACGGGGCTGCAGGGCTTCCTGGTGTTCCACAGCTTCGGGGGCGGCACCGGCTCCGGCTTCACCTCGCTGCTGATGGAGCGCCTGTCGGTCGACTACGGCAAGAAGTCCAAGCTGGAGTTCTCCATCTACCCGGCCCCGCAGGTGTCCACGGCCGTGGTGGAGCCCTACAACTCCATCCTCACCACCCACACCACGCTGGAGCACTCCGACTGCGCCTTCATGGTGGACAACGAGGCCATCTACGACATCTGCCGCAGGAACCTGGACATCGAGCGCCCCACCTACACCAACCTCAACAGGCTGATAGGGCAGATCGTGTCGTCCATCACGGCCTCGCTGCGCTTCGACGGGGCTCTGAACGTCGACCTGACGGAGTTCCAGACCAACCTGGTGCCCTACCCTCGCATCCACTTCCCCCTGGCCACCTACGCCCCGGTGATCTCTGCTGAGAAGGCCTACCACGAGCAGCTGTCGGTGGCTGAGATCACCAACGCGTGCTTCGAGCCGGCCAACCAGATGGTGAAGTGCGACCCGCGGCACGGCAAGTACATGGCGTGCTGCCTGCTGTACCGCGGGGACGTGGTGCCCAAAGACGTCAACGCCGCCATCGCCACCATCAAGACCAAGCGCACCATCCAGTTTGTAGACTGGTGCCCCACCGGGTTCAAGGTGGGCATCAACTACCAGCCTCCCACCGTGGTGCCCGGGGGGGACCTGGCCAAGGTGCAGCGGGCTGTGTGCATGCTGAGCAACACCACGGCCATCGCCGAGGCGTGGGCGCGCCTGGACCACAAGTTTGACCTGATGTACGCCAAGCGCGCCTTCGTGCACTGGTATGTGGGGGAGGGCATGGAGGAGGGGGAGTTCTCAGAGGCACGGGAGGATATGGCTGCCCTGGAGAAGGATTACGAGGAGGTGGGGGTGGATTCGGTGGAGGGTGAGGGTGAGGAGGAAGGAGAGGAGTACTGAGGGCTCACAACGGTGCTGCTCGCACAGGGAACAATCCTAGTTATCCCCCCACCCCACCCCCACGGGTCTGTAGCGGTGTGCGCTGCTGTCTGTGCTGTTCTATGGTCTGTGGTTCAATGGAAAGTCTGTTACAGACCCCCCCCCCCCCCCCACCCCATCCTCTGTCCTGTGTGTCTCAATGAATAAAAAGCATTTCCTGTCTTAAGCTCTGTGTCTGAGTGCTGTGATGCTGGGATAACCTCCCCCACTCTCCCTCATCGCTGGTGGTGTTGCTGAGCTCAGCCCACTCAGCCCCAGCTCTGTCCTGGGGGGGTCACCCACCCCTTTGCCCCCAGTGTTTGGGGCAGAAGACGGGAAGGGATGTGGGTGGGAATCGCTGGGCTGCGGTCATTCATGAGGTTCCGTGGGAGCCCCGCGTCTTTATGAATGGGATCTGTGGGTTCATTCATACCGCAGCGGTGGGCAGACACAGCCATCCTGGGGGGGGATGATAAGGGGATGCATCACATCCCCCTCATGGGAAAGGGGGGGGGGGGGGGGCAAAGGGTGGGCCCAAAATCCCCTTGTACTGAACATCCCCCCCCCCCCTTCCTCTTCCTTCCCCTCCTTTTCCCCCCTGAGAGTGAGATACCCCAGTGGGAATCCTCTGGGCTGGGCAGGATTGGGGTTTGCTTCCCCTCTCTCCCCCTTTAATGCCATGCTTTGTGGCTGTGGTCGAGTCCAGACTGCCCTGTAGCACCCCAAAAAGCAAGCAGCCTTCAAGTGGGTGGGGATATATGGGGGGAGGGGTGGTCGGGGGGGGGGGGGGCATGGAGCAGTGCTTGCTGATGGGAAGCACAAACAGTTTTCTCCTTTCTGCCTTATTTTCCTTTCATGAACCTCCTCCTTATCCCAACCCACACGTTTGGGCTTTTGATCTTTTCTTCACACCCCATCTTTCCATGGTGTTGCAGCGGCCCTCAGCTGCCTCCCACCGTGACCCCCCCCCGACACACCCTATAAGCAATGCTGCACCATCCCAACCCCACGCATTGGTGCCAACCACCCCCCAGTGCAGAGCTATGGGAAGGCCTGCAGTGCCCATCCCTGTTGGTGCTGCTGCCACCTGAAATGGGAGAAGAAAACTCTCTGACCCCCCCATGATGGCGTTGGAAAACAACATTCCTTTATTCCTCACCCTACAAAGCAGACGATGGGATGAACAAACGATGCTCTGACAGCTCAGCTTCTACTGGACAGCGAGGACTGCACACCTATGCAGTATATTGGGATACGTACTCATTCTTACCCAATAACTCGTTAATAAATGCTAATGACCCTCTGGATATTAACACCTATGCTGGTCCTATGGCTGCCTATTCTTTTCCCAGCTGTTTTTGCCCAGCTTGGCAAACTTCTGAGGCCGTAACGAGGCGACTTCCAGTACAAAGCACACGAAGCCCAAGGAAGATGTCCTTGCCCACGGTGGGTGCAAGAGATAAAAGCCATCCGTTGTGACTGCAGGGCTTCTCGTGGGGCAGAATGGAGAGAAGACAAGGCCGTTCGCCCAGCAAAACGGGAACGGGATCTTGTAGGATCAGAGCTCATTGATTCCGTCGGCCCTTCAACTGAGTTACTGACCCCTATTGCTGAACAAACCAGCCTGCATCAGCATCCAGCTCCGGGTCTGCTGCTGGGTGCATCCCCAGGGCCGGTAGAAGCCTAAGGGAGGTTTGGGGGAAGGGAGGGGATTGGGGGTGGAGGAAGAAGGAGGGGGGGGCGGCTCTGCTGCCCACAGAGCCCCATTAGAGTACTGGGGGGAAGGGGGGGGGGAGCAGTGCTGTGCCTGCAGTCCCTCCCCACCCCAAAGGGCTGTGGGTGCCCCCCCCCTCCCCATCCCTGACCCCACCCATTGTGAGAATAGGAAGCGGGATGGGGTGACGCAGCCCTATGTGGGGGTGGGGGCAGCCAGCCACACCCCCCCCCCCCAATCCCCCCCCCCAATCCCCCCCCACCCCCTGTGTGCTCACAGCGCAACGCGGTGCGAACCCCGCGTGCAGCAGCGCGGAGTTGCGGGGGGCGTCATACACACACGGGACCCCCCCCCCCTTATCCCCTCCAACCCCATTATTTCCACCCCCCCACACCCCCCCCCCGGGGCTCTCCCTTCCTCATAGCCGCCATTTCGCGGCCGGCGGCCATGAGGCAGCGCCACGTCAGCGCAGCGCTGCTGCAGTGCAGCCGTGAAAGGGGGGGGGGGGGTCACGGCAAGGGGAGGGGGGCACGACACGGGGAGGGGGGGGGGGGGGGTCCCACGGGCTCTGGTGTACCGGGAGCAAAACGCAGCGGGGGCTGCGGGGGGGTTGGGGGGACGCGACCCTGCGACCCCCGTGGTGGGATGGCGGGTGTGAGAGGGGGGGCAGCGTGCAGATGGCATCGGGGTGGGGGGGGGGGGGGGTGCAGATGGGCCGGGGGCCCCCTGGGGAGCTGGCCTTTGGGGAGGGGGGGGTAGGGCAACGCGGAAGCGGATTAAAGGCTCTGGGCGTTGGGGGGGGGGGGGCCGGAGCACGTGCTGTATATCCCCTCCCGTCCTCCCCCCGCACTGTCGCAGTTTTCCTCTGCAGCAAAACCGCACCGGGCGGGCGGGGATATGGGGGGGGGGGCGGAGTATTAACGGCTGTTGCTTTCGTTCCCTCTTCCTCTCTTCCCCCCCCCCCCCCCTCCCCGTCGCAGTGGGGCGGGCAAAACGCATAGGGAGGACTGCGGGGGGGGGGAGCGATCCCCGTAGTAATTCACTACTAACGCCCCCCCATCCCCAGACCCCTTTTGCTGCTCCAGATGGGGGCTGTACCGCACTGCGGGGGGGGGGGGGGGGGAGGGCGAGTCGCCCACTCTGCAGATGGGGGGGGGGGGAAGGTGGAGCGCGCCACGCGGCTCAACCAATCAGCGCTGGAGGTGTTTTGATGGGCGGTCGCGGCAGCCAATGGGAGCGCGGGCGCTGGCCGCTGGTGTTCCTCTATATTAAGGGCGCGCTCGGGAGCGGCCGCAGTCGGAACTTGCGACGACTCTTTGCGTCGGGCCGAGTACCGCAACCATGGTATGGGGTGAGGGGGGAATTAGGGGGTAATTAGGGGGTAGGAGCGATGGATGGGTTAGTGGGTGGATGGAGGGAGCGTAAGTTGAGGGGGAGGCTTTGAGCAGTGGAAGGGGGATGTAGGAGATGGGGGGGGGAGGGTATGGGAATGGGGGGAACGGATTGGGGGAAATTTGGGGTCGGGATGAAGGATGGGGGAGCAGAAATCGAGGGGCTGAGCTGGGTAGGGGAAGGGGAGTAACGGGTGGGGGTGAATGGGGAAAGGGTAATAGGGACTGGTGGGGTGGAAAGGGGCTGGGGGGGGAGAGCGGGAATTGGGGGGAGAATGGGGGCTGGGAGGAGGCGATGGGGCAGAGCAGTGGGTTGGGGGGGGGGGGGCGGCACAGAGAGAGGAGAACCTGGGGGTGCCGCCTCACCCCGAAGAGCCCATTGGGGCCCCCGCAGCACGTGGTCCCGCATCCCCCTCCCCACCCCCTATCGCTCGGATGGGGGCGGGGCACGAGCCCACTTTTGGCGCCAAGCCACGACCGTTAGGGGGTTTCCCGCGCGCGGGAAGGTGCAGGCGCGCTCCTCCCCCCCCCAACCCCCCCATTCAGCCCCGCCCCTGCGGCACCAAAACCCCCAAATCCCCCCCTCTCCCCCCCTTTCCCCACCCCAGGGCTGCCCCCATTCCTTTTCCTGTCCTACTTTGCTCCCCGCACCCATTCGAGGGCAGCTCAGTGCGGACCCCATGGGGCTGATCCCGCCCCCCCCCTGGGGGTTGTCTGCCCCTCCCATCAAGCTTAAGCTAACTTCCCCCCCCCGACGCCCCCTCCCCCCCCCCAGTATAAGAACCATCTGCCTTTCCAGGCAGGAATGCTGAGCAGGTGGTGCTCAATGGGTGCGGCTGGGAATGTGCAGCGTGGGGGTGGGGGAGTGGCAGAGCAACTGGGGACCCCCCCCACCCCCCCCCCCGATCCAGTCCCATCCCACCCCCGTGCTGCCCTCGTTGCTTTGGGTTCAGTCTGTGGCCACGTGGTTTCCCCGCGGTGCCGCAGTGATGTCAGCTCTGCAGTGCTGCTTCCTCATCCTCGGTGCCACCCCCTTCCCTGGCTGTGAAACGCCCTCCCCCACGCACGGGGTGGGGCCACTCCCACACTGCTATGGGGTCCCAATGCATGGCTGGCCTCAAACATCCCCTCCTCCTCACTGCTGCTTATGGAGAGGGCACTGAGCACCGTGCATCCCATGGTGATGCTGTTATGCTGGACCCCATGCAGGCAGTGCTGGCGCTGCGTGTCCCCTCCTGGTGCAATAACCATGGGAAGATCCCCACCCCGAGCTCTGCAGCGATGGGGCACAGCAGAGCAGCACCCAAACAGCCCCCCTCTCTTCCTTCTCCACCCCCCAGCGTGAGTGCATCTCCATCCACGTGGGCCAAGCGGGCGTGCAGATCGGCAATGCCTGCTGGGAGCTGTACTGCCTGGAGCACGGCATCCAGCCCGACGGGCAGATGCCCAGCGACAAAACCATCGGCGGGGGGGACGACTCCTTCAACACCTTCTTCAGCGAGACGGGGGCTGGCAAGCACGTGCCCCGTGCCGTCTTTGTGGACCTGGAGCCCACCGTGATCGGTGAGTGGGGTGGGGGTGGTGCTGGGGGGGTGGTGGTGGTGGTGGTGCCGTGGAGGTGCTGACGCTGCTCCCGGTGTCCCCCAGATGAGGTGCGCACGGGGACGTACCGGCAGCTCTTCCACCCCGAGCAGCTGATCACGGGCAAGGAGGATGCGGCCAACAACTACGCCCGGGGGCACTACACCATCGGCAAGGAGATCATCGACCTGGTGCTGGACCGCATCCGCAAGCTGGTGGGTACGGCACCGTGGGGCTGCCCGCACCGTTGGCAGCCTTTGGGTTCCCCCCCCAGCCCTCAATCCAGTGGGAGCGTGGGGCTGCACGGAGCTGTGCTGTGGGGCTCTGGGTGCGTTGGCCCCTCTGTTCCTGCAGTGGGTGGGATGTTGACCCCCGTGCCTCTGGGTGCTGCAGATGTGCTGCTGCTGCAGCCCCCACGCTTGGATCCAGATGTGTTGGCTCGGGGTGTGGGATTGGCCTGCAGGGCACAGGGCAGCCCCTGTGTTTGGGATAACCTCACTTTCCTTCTTTTGGGTCATGTGAGGCTCGCTTTGACATGGACTCTGATCCTTCTTTATGCGGTGCTTATGAGCAGCTGTGCCGAGCGCTTAACTCCTTCAGGGAAGCTCATGCTGGCCCTGCAGTGCTATTCCTTGGGGGGTGGGAAGGGGGGGCTGCTGCCAGCTCCTGCCCACACAACTCTGGGCTGTTGGCTCCTGGAGGCACCTTGCTGTCCTCCCAGTGCTCACAGCCCGGTGGGGGCCAGCAGGTGCTCGTGTTCACGGTGTAAGATGTCTCAAAGGGCTGAGACAGCGGGCGGTCAGCTTCGCTTCCTAGGGAATTAAGTAGGAAAGTGAATTCAGGATGGTGGTCAATGATGTGTCGTCTATTGCTGTCGTTCTTTTCCAGGCTGACCAGTGCACGGGGCTGCAGGGCTTCCTGGTGTTCCACAGCTTCGGGGGCGGCACCGGCTCCGGCTTCACCTCGCTGCTGATGGAGCGCCTGTCGGTCGACTACGGCAAGAAGTCCAAGCTGGAGTTCTCCATCTACCCGGCCCCGCAGGTGTCCACGGCCGTGGTGGAGCCCTACAACTCCATCCTCACCACCCACACCACGCTGGAGCACTCCGACTGCGCCTTCATGGTGGACAACGAGGCCATCTACGACATCTGCCGCAGGAACCTGGACATCGAGCGCCCCACCTACACCAACCTCAACCGCCTCATCAGCCAGATCGTGTCGTCCATCACGGCCTCGCTGCGCTTCGACGGGGCTCTGAACGTCGACCTGACGGAGTTCCAGACCAACCTGGTGCCCTACCCTCGCATCCACTTCCCCCTGGCCACCTACGCCCCGGTGATCTCTGCTGAGAAGGCCTACCACGAGCAGCTGTCGGTGGCTGAGATCACCAACGCGTGCTTCGAGCCGGCCAACCAGATGGTGAAGTGCGACCCGCGGCACGGCAAGTACATGGCGTGCTGCCTGCTGTACCGCGGGGACGTGGTGCCCAAAGACGTCAACGCCGCCATCGCCACCATCAAGACCAAGCGTAGCATCCAGTTTGTAGACTGGTGCCCCACCGGGTTCAAGGTGGGCATCAACTACCAGCCTCCCACCGTGGTGCCCGGGGGGGACCTGGCCAAGGTGCAGCGGGCTGTGTGCATGCTGAGCAACACCACGGCCATCGCCGAGGCGTGGGCGCGCCTGGACCACAAGTTTGACCTGATGTACGCCAAGCGCGCCTTCGTGCACTGGTATGTGGGGGAGGGCATGGAGGAGGGGGAGTTCTCGGAGGCACGGGAGGATATGGCTGCCCTGGAGAAGGATTACGAGGAGGTGGGGGTGGATTCGGTGGAGGGTGAGGGTGAGGAGGAAGGAGAGGAGTACTGAGGGTTCGCAGCGTTGTTGCTCTTGCTCATAGAGACAACAGAGCTAGTTATTCCCCCACCCCACCCCCACGGGTCTGTAGCGGTGTGCGCTGCTGTCTGTGCTGTTCTCTGGTCTGTGATTCAATGGCAAATCTCTTACAGACCCACCTTTCTTCTCTTGTGTGTCTCGAATAAAAAGCGTTCCCTGTCTTAAGCTCTGTGTCCGATTGTTCTGTGCTGCCGTGCTGGCATAACCCCCCCGCTCCCCCCTCCGTTGGGGGTGAGCTGAGCTCAGCCCCCTCAGCCCCAGCTCTGTCCTGGGGGGGTCACCCACCCCTTTGCCCCCAGTGTTTGGGGCAGAAGATGGGGAGGGATGTGGGTGGGAGTTGCTGTGCTGCGGCCATTCATGAGGTTCTGTGGGAGCCCCGCGTCTTTATGAATGGGATCTGTGGGTTCATTCACGCCCCAGCGGTGGGGGCAGACCCAGCCATCCCGGGGCCCTGTGGCCCTAATGGGGGGGTTACAAGTGACTGCATGTCTCATCCCCCTGTTGGGGGGGCGCAGTGCTCCAGGTGAGGCCTCACTGCAGAGGGATAGGATCGCATCGTTTGCCTGCAATCCATCCTTTCATCTCCCAGTTTGGTTTTGGTTATGGGGGGTTTCCTCAGCTCAGCTGCAGACCCCACACTTTGGGTTTAATGCACCTCGTGAGGTTCAGCTGGGCCCCCCGCTCAGCCTCTCTGGGTCCCTCTGATGGCATCTCATCCCTCTGCTGTGTCACCTCACCCCACAGCTCTGTCAGCAAGCTGCTGGGGCTGCACCCAAGCCTGTTGTTGACACTGATGATTATGAGTATGAATATGAGCTCCTGTGGTGCTTTCATGCTCACTTTCCCTCCCCATTTTTCCACCCTCTGATTCATCTGAAGAGATTTTTGTTGACCTTGAGCTGTTTTTGCCCAGCTTGGCAAACTTCTGAGGCTCATTAGGCCATAACAAGTGACTTCCAAAACAAAATGTGAAGCCCAAAGAAGATGTCCTTGCCCACAGCGGGTGCAAGAGATAAAAGCCATCTGTTGTGGCTGCAGGGCTTCTTGTGGGGCAGAATGGAGAGGAAACAGCATCCAGGTCTGCTGCTGGGTGCCCCCCCACTTTTGCCCCCCCTCCCCCCGTGGGCAGCTCTGTGTGGGGCCCTCCTGCTGGGGGGTTTTGTGACCCCCCCCCCCCGAGGGCCAGTAGAAGACTAAAGGGGCGGGGGGGGGGGTTAAGGGGGAAGGGGGGTGGAGGTGTGCTCTGCTGCCCACAGAGCCCCGTTAGAGTAAGGGGGGGGGGGGTTCACCTGTGAGCTGAGGGAGCAGCGCTGTGTCCCCACGTGCTCCCATTGTGTCCGCAGTCCCTCCCAATCCTATGGGCTGCGGGTGACCCCCCGCTCCCATCCCTGACTCCATCCTTTGGGTCGGAAGAACCACTCCGTTTGGGGGGGTGGGGGGGTCCGACCCTGCGACCGTGATGATGGGGGTATTATCCCCAAACCCCTTTTGCTGCCCCAGACGGGGGCTGCACAGCACTGCCGGGGGTGGGGGCGGAGGGGGGCAAATCGCCCACCCCGTAGTTTGGGGGGGGGAAGGAGGAGCGCGCCACGCTGCTCAGCCAATCAGCGCTGGGGATGGTTTGATGGGCGTCGCGGCAGCCAATGGGAGCTAGGTGCGCTAGAGCGTCCCGCCCCTTTTTCTATACGTAAGAGCGCTCCCGGGGGCTGCAGCCTGGAACTTGGGGGCTTTTTGCTTTGGGTTGAGCAGCCGCAGCCGCTGTGTGGGGCGGGGGGTAGGATTCTGGGATGGGGGAGATGGAGGGAGGGAGGGAACATAAACTGGGGGGGGGGGGGGGCTTTGAACAAAGTGGGAGGGGTTAGGAGATGGGGAGAGAGAGCTGGAGGTTGGGGGAGCAGAAATTGAGGGAGGTCTGCGCAGAGGAGGGGATGGGGTGGGATGGGGGAGGGGAGAGTAACAGGGACTGATGGGGTAAAAAGGGGCTGGGGGTGGTAGAGAAGGAATTGTGGGGATAGTGGGGACTCGGGGGAGTGGATGGGGCAGAGCAGTGGCTGGGAAGGAAGGAGAGGAGTACTGAATGTTGTCCTGTTGTTGCTGTCTCGTGTCCACATGTTTGCCTTTGAGCTTTCTCATGCTCTGGCTCTGGTTGCTCTCCTTGTTCCCAGCTGCCCTGGCTGGGCTTTAACACCCTGATGTGATCCTGTTGGCTTTCCTCGTTTCTGTACTCACTCTATGAACAAAAGGCTTTAAGACAAGCTGCTGCTGTATTACATACAAACGCTCTGTGTCAGCCTGGGAGGCTCGCGGGGCACAGCCGCATGGGAACGGGCTGTCCCCATTGTCTGTGCGCAGTGACACGGCCGCGGGGTTGGCAGCGCCGGCTCTGGCCGGCCCTTCCCCTGCTCCTGGGTGAAGGGGGGTGGGCCTTCCCCATCCTGTGGGGTCGAGTCTCAGTGGGGGTTGGGAAGGAGCTTTGCCATTGCCCGGGGGCCCCCTCCAGTGCGTGGTGAGGGCGGGGGGGCAAGGATTTACGGGCCCTGGGGATTAGCCCTGGCTAAGGGATTAGTGCTGGCGCAGCGGATCAGCGCCGTTCCCTCCCACCGGGGGAGCCGAGCCGAGGCCGTCCCCGCACCACTCCCGGGCCCGGGGGGATCCCGCGGGGCTGGAGGGGTTCCGGGGGGCATCAATGAACGCGTGGGTGCGCCGGGCGTGAGAGCGGCTGCGCGCTCAGCCAATGGGCTCCGCCCGCGCAGCCCTCAGCCAATGAGCGGCGCCTCATTCAACTCCGGCAGCCAATGAGGGGCGGGGCGAGGCACTTCCGGGCGGTGGTGCAGTGGATACATAGTAGCGAGCGGCGGCAGTGGAGGGGGCGTGGTCTCGGTGCTCATTGCCGCAGGCGGGTGGCTCGGCTCGGCTCGGCTCGGCTCGGCTCGGCCCAGCCCAGCCAGGTTCTGACCTGGTTCGGTGCCTTGCCCTGACCCGGCTCGGCCTTGCCCGGCCCTTCCCGGCCATGCTTTCCGCCCCATGGCCCCTGTGGAGCTCGACGCGCTGGCCGTACGAGAGCAGCTTTTCCACGAACGCGTCCGCGAATGCCTCGTGAGTCTGGGGTTTGAATCCCGTTTGGGTTTGGGGTCTCTCTGGACGGGTGGAGCTCCCTGTGCTCCCAGGGGCAGCTCCTGGGCTGTGCCCCACGCCCGGGCCTTATCGTGGCCGCAGCTGCACTGCACCGCTGTGTGCCCGCAGATAGCGGGGCTTGGCCCGGCCCGGGGAGTCGGGGTGGGTGGGGACCCTCGGACCGCTGAGAGCCCCCCTGTCCCCGTTCCCTTTCTCAAAGGGCTGTGGGTATGGGAGGGAATGGGGCTGGGGCTGTGGGGTGTGAGGGAGCCAATGCTGAGCTCTGGTCTCAGCCCTTCTATAAGGCAGGGCTGCCCTGGGCTGGTTCTGGGGTTCCTGCAGTACCCAGACACTGGGGATCTCCTGCCCCAGTGTGGGGTCCCTGGTGTGGGGGGAGTGGGAAGGGCAGGGATGCTCGGTTTTGCAGCAGTGTCACAGCTGAGCCAGACCTGTGCCAGGTGCCCATGGCCCCTTCCTCACCCCTACGCCATCATCTTCTCCCAGGGTGCTCAATGTCAATGTGGGACCCCCAGAACTGTGGGCACTGTGCAGAGGAGCAGCCCTGGTCCCAGCTCTGCCAACTTGGGCACCCGCTGCCATGGGTCAGAGGTGCGGAGGGGTGGAAGCGTCACAGCCCTGGAATCTCCCAGGGGCCTCTTGGGACAGTCAGAGCCACACGTCCCTGTAGTGCTGCACCTCTCCAGGGAACGCCCGGCTCAGCTCTGCCAGCGTGGAGCCCGTGCGACCTTTCAGACTTTCCCGGGCCACGTTGTGGAGCTCTGCCCCCATGGTTACATCAGCACTGCTGGGAGCCCTCGCCCTGAGCTGGGCTGTAGTTGGGATGCTGCTGTCTTATGGATCACCCCGTGAAACCCCTTCTTTGCTCCTCTGAGCAAACACACAGCAGCGTGTGCTTCCCTCAGCAGGAGCAGGGGGTAGGAATAGCCCTCAGGGTGCCCAGAGCTGGGCTGATCTCAGAGCTCTCTGCCACCCTACTGGATGGGCCCTCACCCCTGGGACCACCAGCTGAGCCCCTGATATGAAAGGCACCCAGGCAGGAGGGAGGTGTTGGTGGTGCTGGTGCCAAAGCATTGGGTTCGGGCGAGCTTTCCCTGTTCTGCTGCGTACCCACGGGGATGAAAGGTCGCAGTGTTCCTCAAATGTTGCCTGCTTGGGCTGGAGCTCAGCGTGCTGGCGGGGGTGGGAGGGACAGGCAGACACTCTGCAGTCGGCCTTGGCTCTGGGCTCAAGGCTGTGCCTGCAGCCCTGCTGGGTGCTGGTGCCAACGGTGCGAGGGCTGCGGGGTCGGGGTGTTCCATGCAGCAATGCTGGGCTGAGCTGCTGGTGTTCACCCTGTGCTCTCAGCTCACAGGGGGCAGCTTGTGAGCATCCAGTGGGTGAGCCTTGAGTGCAGCCCGTGCATGTTTATGGGGAGAGAGCAGGGTTAGGGAAACAAAATGGGGGGAGCTGACGGGATCTGGGGTTGTCAGCATTCCTCGTGGAGGGGACTGCTGCCCTCTGAGGCTGCTCACTGTGCTGTGCCTGCAGATCTGTGCCCTGCTCTTTGCCAGCCTCTACATCCTCTGCCACTTTGTCATAAGGCACTTCAAGAAGCAGACGGATTTTGCAGCAGGTAGGAGGGTTCACTGAACCAAACCCTCGGGGCTGCTCCTGCTGTTCCCTGCCCTGATCCCACTGCGGCTCCTGGTGGGGCATCCTGTTGTTGGTGGGGGGGGGCGGGTGGAGCAGAGCCCCAACTCCATCCAGAGCTCTTCTGAGTTCTGCAGCTTTGTTTGCAGCGGAGAGAGGGGCTGGGGAAGGGAGCAGAGTTGGGAACAGCAGGGAGCCTTCCTGCTCATTTGCTTCTTTTCCTCCACAGTGCACGACGATGAGGACGCTGCTGTGGACAGGATTGCGTGAGTTCCTCCCATCTCTCTTCTTCCCCTCCCTGTCCGGATGGGACACCACCTTCCCCTGTCCCCTGGGGGCACCTTGAGTTCTGACACCCGCATGGGCTCCCTCTGACAGGTTGGGGCTGTGCACCTTCACCCTGGCTGTGGCGTTGGGTGCTGTGCTGCTGCTCCCCTTCTCCATCATCAGCAACGAGGTGCTGCTCTCCTTCCCCCACAACTACTACATCCAGTGGCTGAATGGGTCCCTCATCCACGGTGGGTGCACGGGGTGGCCCTGGGTTGCTGAGCATCCCATCCTGCACTGGGACCTCATCCCATTCTGTCCCCGCTTCTGCCCTCCTCAGGCCTCTGGAACTTGGTCTTCCTCTTCTCCAACCTGTCCCTCGTCTTCCTCATGCCCTTTGCATACTTTTTCACGGAGTCAGAGGGGTTTGCAGGATCCAAGAAGGTACGTGGCCCCACGGGTGCTGCCCCCCTCCCTGTGCCCCCCTCCCCAAGCTCTGTGTTGATCCCTGCCCTGCAGGGCATCATGGCTCGTGTGTACGAGACGTCCGTGGTGCTGCTGCTGCTGACACTGCTGGTGCTGGGCATGGTCTGGGTGGCTTCTGCCATCGCTGGTAACGACGCTGTGAGCCGGCAGTCCCTCTATGGTGGGTGCTGGGAGGGGGGTGGGCATTGGGGAAGCACTGGGCTGAATGCGTTGGGAGGAGTGCACAGGGTCCTGCTGTGTCCTGACCCCCCCTCCCCCCCCTTCCCTTTTTCTGCAGACCTCTGGGAGTGCTACCTGCCCTACCTCTACTCCTGCATCTCACTCTTCGGAGTGCTGCTCCTGCTTTGTGAGTGCTGGGATGTGAGCAGGACCCGACCCGGGGAGGTGGGGGTCTGCTGGTGCCACGGGGAAGGGTTCTGTGATTCACCCCCTGCTCTCCCTCACAGTGTGCACCCCGTTTGGCCTCTCCACCATGTTCACTGTCACTGGGAAGCTGCTGGTGAAACCCCGGGTGAGCTGTCCCCTACATGGTCCCACTGCTGTGGGTTTGGGGTCTTGGTGTCCCCAATGCCATGAGGCTGCCCAGGGTATGCCATGCATTCCCCTGATGGCTCCTGCCCATCCCCAGCTCTTGGAGGACCTGGATGAGCAGCTGAGCTGCACGAGGTTTGAGGAGGCCGCCGTGTCCCACAGGATCACATCCGGTTGGTGCCCACGGGCTGGGGGGGGTGGCATGGGGTGCCACGGGGACCCCATGAGCCCCACGCTGTCCCCACACCGCAGGGAAGGCTTCCTGCTGGCTGAACCTGGACGTGGCACGGCTGCGGGAGCAGCTCCTCAGCATCCAGAGCAAGAGGAAGAAGCTGGGTGAGGAGATGGGGGGGAGCAACTGGGAGTTTCCCAGGGGATCCAGTGTTGTGGGGTGAGGTGGTAAATGTGCTCCCTACAGAGCTGCGGCACCGAGCATCACCCTGGCAGAGGAACGTGGGCTACCCACTGGCCATGCTGGGCCTCCTGGCACTGACGGTGAGCGTCCCCATCCCAACGTGTGCCACAGCCCCCTATGGATGCCCTAAATCCTTTCTCCTCCTCCTCTTCTCAGGGCATCTCAGTGCTCATCGTCTGCTTCCACGTCTTGGAGCTGCTGCTGGATGATGCTGCGATGCCGAGGGGCATGCAGGTACCCGGGGTGGGGGGAGGATGGGGTTGGGGGGGGACGGGACAACAGGGAGCCCCATCTGTGGGGCAGAGCCCCTTCCATGTGCCCCTCCTGCAGGACACAGCCCTGGGCCAGGTCTCCTTCTCCATCCTTGGTTCCTTTGGAGCTGCGCTGCAGGTTGTCCTCATCTTGTATCCTTTGTGCAGGCACAGGGGGCTGTTGTCCCCCCTCCCTGTCATCCCCCCCCCCCCCCCCCACTGTCCCCCCTGTTCTCTCCTTAACACCCCATCCCAGTTACCTGATGCTCTCCTCCGTCGTGGGCTTCTATAGCTCCCCACTCTTCACACAGCTGCTCCCCGAGAGGCAGGACACCCCCCTAACCAAGGTGAGACCCCCCCCCCCTCCACTGTAGGGCCGTGTTATGGGGCCGTGCTGTGGGGCAGCACCTCTTCTTCCTCCCCAGATCATCGGGAACTGCGTCTCATTGCTGGTGCTCAGCTCTGCGTTGCCCGTCTTCTCCAGGACGCTGGGTGAGATGTGGGGCTGCAATGGGGTGGGATGTTGGGGGGCGGGGGGGGTAGCCCCCAGTCTGAGTTCCTCCTCCCCCTCCACCACAGGGATCACTCGCTTCGACCTCCTGGGGGATTTTGGTCGTTTTAATTGGTTGGGGAACTTCTACATCGTCTTCATCTACAATATGGGCTTTGCTGGGCTCACCACCCTCTGCCTGGTGAAAAGGGTGACGTGGGCCGTGCAGGAGGAGCTCATCTGTGCCTTTGGTGAGGAGGGGGCCACATGGGGGGGGGGGGGGAGATGGGGATGAATCCCCCCTGCTCACCTCTCATGCTCATCCCCCCCCCCCGCCCCAGGTCTGCACAAACTGCCGCTGCCTGTCCCACGTTCCCGGCCCCAGGGAGGGCACTGCTAAGGCTAGGGGGGGGAGCCCTCTGCACCCCTGGACCCCCCCCCACCCCCCCACTGTGCTTTGTGGATATTGGAGCCCCATCTGAAGAGCTGGGACCACAGGGGGGCCCTCACTCCATCCCCCCACCCCCCCCCCCAGGCCGTATCTCAATCCGTTGTGCTACTGAGCCATGTCCTCCTTACAGACCCCCAGTGTGGGCTGTGCTGGCTGCAGCCCCCCCACCCCCCATCCTTTACACCTTTACATACCTCATTTTTCCCCCCCCCCCACCCCCTCCAAGCTGCCCCTGTTTATTTGGTTTTAATCCCCCCCCCTCCACCTCTGTGTTTCACTGTGACACTAAAGGGGACCCCCTTTGCCCCCATCACTCTGTGTGACCCCATCCCTGTGTTGTCTGGAGGGGGGGGGGGGGAAGCACAGGTTGTCCCGTCCCCCCCCCCCCCGTGCTGAGTTGTTCAGGTCTCTGTTACGGTGTTTGGAGCAATAAACAAAGCCTCGGTTTTTTTTATTATTATTATTTACTTATTCTTTTAATGTGTAGAAACAACGGACTGGGATTTGTTCCACCTCAGGGCAGCGCTGGGAGGGGCTCAGGGCTCTGTGCCATGAAGGGGGGGTGGGGTTGGAGGGGGGGGGGGGGTTCCTGCTCCTTCCAACCCTCCCCCGCCAGGGCTTATTATTAACCCTTTTCCTGACTGTGGCTGAGCTACTCTGGGAAGGGCTGAAGGTGAGGGTGATTCTTGTAGCTCCGTGGGTCCCATTTCCCACCCCCATCCCCCCCCCACGAATGGGTGCTGGGGGGCACCAGCTGTGGGGAAAAGGGGGGGGGGGAGGGGACGGGGATGACTGAGCTGCCCTAAACCCACCTGCCCCTCTATAGAGGTACAAGGGGCTCTGTGGGATGGGGCTTGCATCGCCCTGGCGGAACTGCCCAGGAACAGCCCCAACCCCCCCCACCCATCCTGCCCAGCCTGGGGCCATGCCAAGCTGCCCCCCACCCTCCCACCAGGCCGGGGCGGGGGGGTTTGCACCCCCCACGGGCCGGGGTTGAGCAGGAAGTGCAGGAAACTGGGTTTATATAGCAGGAAATGAGGCCATCGGTGCCCGCTTTCCCCACGTTTCCCTCCCTCTGGGCTGGCACCGGGGGTGGGGGGGGGCACGCTCTGCTCCCAGACTTCACCCCCCCCCCCCCCTCGCCCTTCCCCCCTGGGCACCTTTGGGTGCACCTGAGTGGTGACTGAGGGTCCCGGTCCTGGGGGTGTGGTACGGTTCGGTTCTGGGGGAGTGGGGGGGGGTGCCATGAACCTGTCGTGGGGGTGCCTGTAACCCCGGTCCGGAGGGGCCGTCCCGGGCAGCGCAGCCCCGTGGGGGCGGCCCCGGGGGATGGGCTGCGGCCACCTGCTCCGAGGCGGAGTCGTGGGGACCCGGAGCCGCTGCCCAGTGCCGGAGCGGAGCGGCAGCGGGTGGGGGGCACCCGGCCCGGGGGAGTCCCGGAGCGGGCAGCGGTACCGGTACCGGGGGTCGGAGCGAGCAGCGGGATCGGGGCGGCACCGGGAAGGGGGTCCGGGTAACGGGGCTGTGTCAGGGGGTCGGGGGTGTCGGTACCGGAGGTGCAGCGGTGGGATAACGACGGTACCGGGGGGCGGGGAGAGGTGTCGGTACCGCGGATCAGTGACGGGAAAAGGGGATCCCCATTGACGGAGCGTGATGATACGCGATGGGAGAGCTGCGATAGGATAAGGAGAAGGGGATCCCGGTACCGGGAGTGGGGAACGGGGTTGGTACCGGTACCCTGTGATAGAATAAGGAAAAAGGGGGTCCCGGTGCTAGGAGAGAGGAACCGGCCCGGTATCCGAAGGTAGGGTTAGGATAAGGAGGATTCCGGTACCGGGAGTGGGGAACGGAAAAGGAGAAAGGGGTACCGGTACCGGTGCCGGGAGGGAGGAACGGATCCGGTAGCGGAGTGAAGGGTTCAGGTACAGCGAGGGGGGGGAGGGTGGAATCGGGGCGCGGTGCCGGCAGCGGGGAGAGGTGCCGGGGCGGTGCCGGTGCCGGTGGGGGCAGTGCCGGTGGGGGGGCAGTGCCCGGTGCCGACTCCCGGTCTGCATCGGTTCCACCGGGTCAGCACCGCAGCGGGTGGCGGCCCCGGGGGCAGCGCGGGGCTCACAGATCCCACCCGAGCGCCGATCCGGGACCCGTGGGTGTGAGAAGGAAACGCCGCCGGCCCGCCCCTGTGCACCGGGACCCTCTAAAAGCCCCGGGGCCGCCCCGCCGGTGCCATGCCCGCTCCGACCCCCCGCGCCCCCGGTGACTGAACGAGGGCCGCAGAGCACCGGGATGTCCCGGTGCGGTCCGCTCTCCCTCGCCCTGCTCGCCGTTCTGCTGGCCGCCCCGGTGCTGTGCTGCGGGCCGGGCCGGGGCCCGGTGGGGCGGCGGCGGTTCGGACGGAGGCAGCTGTCGCCGCTGCTCTACAAACAGTTCGTGCCCAACGTCCCCGAGCAGACGCTGGGAGCGAGCGGGAGGGCGGAGGGCAAAGTGCTGCGGGGGTCGGAGCGCTTCAGGGAGTTGGTGCCCAACTACAACCCCGACATCATCTTCAAGGACGAGGAGAACACGGGGGCGGACCGCCTCATGACAGAGGTGGGGGCTGCGAACGGGGCCGGGGGCGCGGGGAGGCGGAACGGGGGAGGGGGGGGGGGGACGCGGTTGAACGGTCCTGGGCAGCCCCGATCCACCCCGGGGGGCGCGGACCCTCCGTAGGGTTTCCCGGCCTCCCCCCCTTTTCGGACCCCGATGCCGTCGGTGGAGCAGCAGCGGAGCGCTCCCGGTGGGGCTCTGAGGATCCACATCGGGGTTTAACGGGGGAGCGCAATACCGGGGGTCCCCGGGAGCCCCCGCGGCCGTCCAACCCCGGGGAGGGACAACGCGGAGGGGGCGGCACCAGGGAGCGCCCCCCGGGGAAGGGGGGGGGGGGGGGTCCTGTGCTGCGCGTCGCCCCGGCGCGATGCTCGCTGTTGTCATGGAGAGGGGCGGCTGCGCGGTCGTCATGGCAACGGGGGATGCTGCGAGTGGTCCAGGCGGTTCCCCCGGAGCGGGGCGGAGGGGGCGGTGGGGCCGGGGCGGCGGAGCCCGGTGGGCCGCGGGCACGGAGCCGGACTCGGGGGTGCGGGCGGCTGAAAGAGCCCTTTGTGGCCGTTCCAGCATTCCCGGAGCCTGAGGTCAGCGCCGGGCTGGAAGGAGCCTATTGTCGCCGGGCCGGGCCGGGCCGGGCCAAGTGCATTCCTGCCCCCCCGCCGCATGCCGGGTCCCCCTCCGGGCCGGGCCGCTCCGGGACCGGGCCCCGCACTGCCGCCCCCGCGGCTTCGAGCTCCCGGGAGCAGCTTTGTTGCACGGAGGACCGGGGGGCACCGGGGCATCTGGAGGTGCCACGACCCCACCGGCTGCAGTGGGGGAGTGGGGGGGTGCGAACGGGTTCTGCCCCCTATGTTCGACATCACCACGGCCACCCCAGAGCCGTGTGGGACCCCGGCTGTCACCCTTATGGGACTCTGACGTTGTCCCCCTGTACCGTAGGAGCTGCACCCATCCTGCCCAGCCGCGGCACTGAGCCCCATAGGGCCAACTGTGGGGCTGGTTCAGGTCGGCTGCACCCCTCCAGCTCTGCCCCATGCCCCCCCCCCCCCCCCCCCCCAAGCTGGGTTAATCAGTCACCCCATAGCTGTGGGGAATGTGACTCCCTGCACTGTCCCGTGCCCTTTCCACCCCATTGCGCGGGCAGCACCGCAGCACCTCAGGGTGTGTTAATATTCAACCCGGGGGGGGGGGAGGGCAGCTCAGCTGTGCCCCCTCTGAGGGATGGGGGGAGCACCATCGGTGACCCCCCCCACCCCCCAGCCTGCAGCCCCTCTGGGCTGGCTCCTTCCAAACCCCACACGGGCCACATGTCCATCTGTCCTTCCGCATCCCGCGTAAGGCTGGAGCATTTGTAAGGTCCTGCAGAACATTGGGGTGTGTGGGGTCCTGCAGGACAGTGGGTCTGGGGGTCACAGCTTTGTTTGTCCCCTTCCCCCCCCTTTCCCCCCCCCCCCCCCCCCACAGCGCTGCAAGGAGCGGGTGAACTCTTTGGCCATTGCTGTGATGAACATGTGGCCTGGGGTGAGGCTGAGGGTGACAGAGGGTTGGGATGAGGATGGCCACCACCTCCCCGACTCGCTGCACTACGAGGGTCGGGCGCTGGACATCACCACGTCGGATCGGGACCGCCACAAATATGGGATGCTGGCACGGCTGGCTGTCGAGGCTGGCTTTGATTGGGTCTACTATGAGTCCAAAGCGCACATCCACGTCTCTGTCAGAGCAGGTAAAGGGCTGGAGGGGGGGGGGGGGGGGCTCAAGACCCCAACCCATGGCCCCACAGCACCCTCTGGCATCCAGGAGCCACGTAGGATGCTCACAGCCCCAATGCTCAGGCTCTGCTTGGCCCCAGCCCAGCTCCTCTCCCCCCCCCCCCCACACACACACACTCTTTCTGGCTACCAGATTGGCAAAAATCCTATAATCCCACCCCAAACTTTGGCACAACCACAGCCACCCCCCCAGGCTCAGCTCCCACGTGGGCACTGAACACAGTCAGTAGGATTTTAGGTGTAGCCCTCACCCCGTGGCCACTCCGGCCCGGCAGCCCCCATCCATCCATCCGGCCCAGAAGCAAAAGTGGCCCTAAATGTCACCATCCCCAACAGAGGAACAAAAGGCATCAGTGCGGGTGGACAAAGGGACTCTGCACACAGGAACCCTGAGGGGGGGTGGGAGGGGGTCGGAAAATGCCCGCTTTGTTCCGGGTCCCGTTGGAGCGGCTCCTCCTGGGGACGCCTCCCCTATAAACACCGTTCTCTCTTCCCCCCCCCTCCCCTCACCCCCCAGATAACTCCTTGGCCATCCGCACCGGCGGCTGCTTTCCCGGCCACGCCACGGTGACGCTGCGGAGCGGTGAGAGCCGCGGTTTGGCTGAGCTGCGTCGCGGCGATTGGGTGCTGGGAGCCGAGCCAGGCGGGCGCCTGGTGCCCACCCAAGTGCTGCTCTTCCTGCACCGCGACCTCGGCCAACGCGCGTCCTTCGTGGCCATCGAGACGGTCTCTCCATCCCAACGGCTGCCAACGGCTGCTGCTCACCCCGTCCCATCTCGTCTTCGCCTCGCGAGGGCTCACCAACGGCTCTGCCAAATTCCTGCCCGTCTTCGCCCGTCGGCTCCGCCCTGGGGACGCGGTGTTGGCTCACGGGGACAAAGGGTTTGCGTCCCGCAAAGGTGCTGCGGGTGTCGAGGGAGGAAGGGGTCGGGGTTTTTGCCCCGCTCACCTCCCACGGAACCCTCCTGGTGAATGGGGTGCTGGCATCCTGCTATGCTGTCCTGGAGAGCCACCGCTGGGCGCACCGCGCCTTCGCTCCGCTTCGGCTTTTCCATGGGCTCCTCTCGCTGCTGCCCGCCCGCCCCGAACCGGGGAATGGGACGGTGACCGAGGTGGGCGTGCATTGGTACTCACGGCTGCTGTACCGCCTGGCGCGCGGCGTGCTGGGCCGTGAGGGTGCAGGGGGGTAGGGACGCCCCCTCCTGGGGACTCACCGCTGGGTGCTCGGTGCTTGGAGGCTGGGGGGTGAGGAGGGGGTGTGGGGCACCTCCAGGCCTGCACTGAGGATGGGGGTCCCCTGGGTGGGCAGCTCTCGGATGGGTGCCCCTCACTGGGTGAGATCCATCCAGGTGGGTACTCCTCAAGTGGGTGCCCCTCACTGGGTGTCCCTCCAGTGTGGACCCCCATCAGGTGTGTCTCCCCCAGGTATGCCCCCCCTCCCTCCAGGTGGGTGCCCCTCATTGGGAGACCCCATGTGGGTGTCCCCCTGGGTGGGTGGCCCTCAGATGGGTACTCCTTGAGTGGACACCCCACACTGGGTGTCTCCCAAATGTGTGTCCCCCCACCCCATGTGGGCACCCCTCACCCTCAGGTATCCATCCCTGGGATGGGAGCCCCCAGGTGGGTGATGCTTGGGGTGACAGTGGGACAGCACAGAGACCACGGCTCAGCTCCGCACCCCCCACAGCACTGCCAGGTGCCCCGTGCCTCCCCCACCCCCCACTCCCCCCATATTTATTGCTTTATTAACCGCCGTGGATGGGGCTGGGCTCACTGCACCGAGGCCAAATCCACCCCATAGTGGGTTCAGTGAACCCACTCCCACCTGCTGCTGGCACCTGGGGGGGGGGCGTGGGGGGGGACACCTCTGCCATCCATGGGGGGTCCCCATCCCCACGTGGCTCAGTGCTGTGTGGGACCCAATCCCGGTGTGTGCCATGGGCATGGGGGGGGGGGGGGGGGGGGGGGCAGCTCTAACCCACGCTAACCGCTAACCTCTTCCCCCCCCCCCCCCAACCCCCCCCAATTAAGAGTTTTATTTTTCTATTTATAAATGATAATATAAATGCGCTCGGCACCGCCCGCCTCGCAGAGGGGCGGAGGGAGGCGGGGGGGGGGGGGGGGGGGGTTGGGGTGTGGAGAAGAAGAACGCGCTTTAACCACTTCTGTTTAAAAAAATAATGTTACTATTTAATTATTTCGGGAAATAAAGAGAATCTACGAGCCTTGAGGTGCTGTGGGTCGGGGTACGGATGGATATGGGGGAGGGGGCTCTGGGGGGGACACGCGGTGTTCGATGCGGTCGCCCTCCCGCGTGGCTCACGCAGGTGTGCTGCAACCACGTGGCTCTCCGGTTCACTCCGTTTTCATGAATGGAGCCGCGGCGAGCAGCGCGCATGCGTCAACTCTTAGCCCCGCCCACTCTCCGCCTTTTGACCAATGGAAACGGCGGGCGGGGCGGTGTTGTGGTCACGCGGCGTAGTGGCGGCGGCACCGCCCCCCCCGAGGCGCTGCGCCTTTATAACGTCGTGTGCTGCGCCCGCCCGACCCGCGACATCGGGCACGAATGGGGGCTGCCCACGGGGCTGGGGGTACACTGGGGGTCCCCCTCATCCTGTGGCCGACTGGGGGCTGCATCCCTTTAATGGTGCTGCGGGTGCTGGGGAGCGGCTGTGTTCTCTCTGTAGGGCTCTAACTCCCCCCCACCATGGGGCTGGAAGCAATGGGGGGACCCCAGGTAACCCCTCCCCGGAGCATTATATTGTGAAGGGGAGCCTCGCGGAGTGCTGTGATCCCACAGTGTGATGCAGAAGTCACCCAGGTGCCCTCCTTGGGGACACGTGTGACAGAGATGGAGGTGGCCCTACTTCCAGCAGGGGGGTTCTGTACGGCCCTACTCACCCCCCTGTGAGCCCACAGAGAAGTGGTGGCCGTGGGGAGGGCTGGACGGGGGGGGCTGATCTTATGGTGCTGGAGGTGTCCTGGGCTCTGAGCATCCCCTGGCCCCAGCCCTGTATTGGGTTGTGTCTCTATGGAGGTGAGGGGCAGGGCTGCCCCTGAGCTGTGGGGTTTGGGATCTGTAGGGTCGCAGCTCCCATAAGAGCTGGGGCAAAATACAGTGGGTGCTGCTCTGTTCGGGGTGGGGGGTGGGGAACCTGGCTCTGCAGAGCACTATGGGGTCCCCGTGATCCCCCCTCCCCCCCCCCCCGGCCAATCCCTAAGTGAGAGATGAAGGTGAGGTTTAATGACTGTGTGTTCCTCGGCCAAAGAGAGCTCGGTCTGGGGGGGGGGGGAGGCGATGGACTCCGTGTCTGATGTCCCTAGCTGACCCGGGGCAGGAGATGGAGTAGGTGGACAAATCCTATGGCAGAGCTCCCGCAGCATCTCCTCAGGTCACTGCGGTGGATTTTCTTTGCGGGGGGGGGAAGCTCCAAAATCAAACATCTTAAATGGGAACAGCTGGAGTCGGGTGTGGGGTGGGGAGGGATCCGGAGACCCCCAAACCCACGCTCTGGGGGGGGGGTTCGAGGCTGCGGTTTCCATCCGGTTCCGGGGGGGGGGGGGAGGGGGGCGAAAGGGGGAGATAATTGCGGCTAATTAGCCATTAGGTGCAGGGAGGAGGCACGTGGTGGGGTTCGGGGGGGGGGGGGGGGAAGACGGGCTGTGCCCATTCATGTCAACAGGGAGCTGCTTCCCCCTTCCCTGCGCTGTACCGTGCGGGATGGACACGAGTGGGGCCGACCCCCAGCACCCACCGTCCGGGGGGGCTCCTGGAGCCGCCGTTTGTGGCTCCCAACACGGGACCCCACGGACACGCGTGGCCATGATTGCAGCCGGCTTCCAGCGTCCCGGGGCGGCTCCCATTGCCGCCCGTCATCACTCGCAACACCGGACCTGCCCGCACACCCCACGGACACGCGTGGGTCCGTTCCGAGCTCCCCTTATCCCGAGGAAGCTCCCGGCGCTCCCAACCCCACACCCACCTTTACCCCACAGACGCGAGCAGGTGGACCCAGAAACCCACTTCCAACCAACCCCCAGACCACAAGCGGACGCTCAGAACACCGGAACCGGATCACCACGTGATCCCGCCCTACTCCCGGTACCCGGAGCCACCTCCACCCCCCCCCCACCCCGCGCCCACGTGCGCTCCTCCCGCTCCGGCGCCGGCGGGGTTAAACCCGGCGGAGGGATCCCTCCCGGCACAGCGCGGCGCTGCGGCCCGAGCCGGCCCTCCCCCTGAAGCCGCAGCGCCGCGCCCTCCCCTAGTCTCCCTCCGCCGACCCCCCCCCCCCCTTTCCTCCTCTTCCTCCTCCGCCGCCAAATAGTGCGGGCGCGGCGCCCCCCGGCCCGAACAGCGCAACGGCCCCCGGCGGAGCGGGGCGGGGCGGGGCGGTCCGAACCGGGACGTCGGGACCTCCTTTCCTTTAGAAATGGCCGCACCGGGGACCACCTCCCGCCCCCGCTCCCGGGGCCCGGTAGGGCGGGTAAGGAACCGCGAAACGCCGGGGCGGCACCGGGAGGGGTTGGGTTACGGGGTGGGGAGGGTGGGAGGGGGGGGGTTCGGTTCGCTCCGTTCGTTCCCCTCTCCTCGTTTTCCCCCTCCGTTTTTCCGCCCCCCTCCCCACTCCCCGGAAGGGAAAAGTCCCCGCGCCGCCGCCGCCGCCCCCGGGGCCGCCCCGCGCGTTGTGGCGGCGCCGCTCCGCCGCCTCCCGGTGCACCGTGGAGGGGGGGGATGGGGGGGACACACGGAGGGGCGGCGGTGCGGCCTATCCCGGTGGCGGGGCCCGGAGCGCGGGCCCGGGGCTCTCTTTGTGTCCGGGCCCGGCGGTGAGGTTCCGGGCCCCGGTTTTGAGGCCTTCGGTTCCGTTCTCGGTTCGGTTCGCGGTTCCGTTTTTCCCCCCTTCCTTCTCTCCCCCGGTGATGGCCGCTGCCCCGCTGGGTCGGGGCCTCCCCCGTCGCTCCGCCGCCGCCGTTTAAGCGTAGGTACGGCCGCGCCGGGCGCTGTTGGTGCCGGTGCCCGGTGTAGGCCGCGGCCCGGCCGGTGAGGCCTGGAGGAGTCCGGGAGGGTCGGGGTGAGACCGGGTGGAGCCGGGGCTGTGGGGGGGGTCGTGTTTTGCGTCCCCCCTCTGCTCTCGGTGGGTGCTGAGGCCTTTCTGAAGGCCCCAAAGGGTTCGGAGGACCGGGGCCGCTGGGGGGGGGGGGGGGGGGGGGGTAACCGGGATTGGGGTGGGGATCACCGGGATGAGGGGCTGTGGGGGGGGTTTGGGTTGTCCCATGGAACCACTGGAGCCCCCCCGGACCCCCACAGCTAACCGTGCAGTACCCTCCCCCCCTCCCCCCCCAATAGAACCCCGTGTTTGGGCCTGGCTCCCCAGCGGGACCCCCCTGGTGGGTGCAGCGTTTGGGACATGAGGACCCCCCCCCCGGATCGGTGCAGTTGGAGGGGGGGGGGTTGGAATGTGTGGGTCCCTTATGGGGCTGTAGGGCCGGCTCCCTGCTGCCCCCCCCCCCCCCCCCCCCCCCCCCTCAGTCAGGGCCGTGCTTTTGCTGCTCGCTGTGATTCGGGTCATTTTGGGGTCTTTTCGCTCAGAAATCTGGTGTTGGGGTGGGGGTACAGTGCCTCCCCCCCCCCCCCCCGGTGTGTTTTGCTCTGTGCTGCAGAGGGGTTTGCCCGCATGGCTGTGCCACATGGCCCTCGTGGTCCTATTGGGGGGGGGGGCCTCTGGTGGGTCAGCGCTGCCCCTGGGGAAACTGAGGCACGAAGGCACTTCTTGGGGGGGGGGAGGGGGTTGTCCTCTTGTTGTCACTGTGCCCCCCCTCCTCCTCTTCCACTCCCCCCCCCCCCCCCAGCACAGTGCTGGTTGCTCTGAGGCACTTTGCCCCACGCAGCCCATGTGTCTGTGTCCCCGCTCGGAGCACATGGGTGGCTCCATAGTGCAGGGGGGGGGAGGTTCCTGGTGACCCCCATGCACTTGGGGGGGGGGGGGAAGTTGGGGTGGGGAATTCTCCCCCTCCCAGCTTTAGTGAAGACCCTGATCTACACGGCCTCGTTGTAGGGGGGTTGGGGGTGAGGGGACGGGACTGTGCTGCCCTACATACACTGTGCTGCTCCGTTTACTCCCCAGGTATGGCTGTGCTGTGCCCACCCCAACCCGGGGGTCTTTGGGGGGGGGGGGGTGGGGGGGGGTGCTCTATGGGGCAGAGGGTCTCAGGGACCCCCTGGCCATGTGAACCGATTGCTGCTTGATGCAGGAATGGGGCAGAGGGCCTCAGAGAGGGAATGCAAACCCATTGGTTCTTCATTTCTGGGCTGAGGCTCTTCCTGCGTCCTCTGGGGGGTGGCGGGGAGGGGGGGTAGGATGGCACTGTAGACCCCCCTCCCCAACCTCCCCCCCCAGCTTATGGCTTTTGTGCCCTGGCAGCCGCCGGCCTCTCCGGAGGGACGCAGGAGGCAGAATGGATGAACAGAAACCTCCCAGCGAGGACAAGGACGCGGACGTGCCAGGTGAGCGCATGGCTGAGTGCTGGGGGGGGGGGTGGGGGGGTCCTGGTGTTCTGCCCCCCATCCCCATGGTGTGGGGGTGTCCCTCTCTGCTCGTGCTGATGGCTGCTTTCCCCACAGCCGATGCGGCCGCATCCTCGGAGGAGATGGGGAGCGCTGAGGGGGATCCCCTGAAACCTCCAGAAGGAGCAGCTGCGGGGCCGGAGCTGGAGAGCACGGACACAAAGGGACCCGGCGGGGCCAGCAGGTGAGGGTGGGAGGTTTGGGGGGCAACATGTGGCTGATAATGGGGTGTGTGTGGGGGGGTGGTTCCTGTATGTCCTTTACACCTTCTGTCCTTCCCAGCACGCCAACCCGCCGCTGCGCCCTCTGCAACTGTGGGGACTGGAGCCTGCACGGGCAGCGGGAGCTGCAGCGCTTCGAACCGGCGCCCGACTGGTTGGAGGAGCTGAGGGGTCAGCAGCCCCCCGAGGATCCCAGTGAGGCCCCCCCAGAGCTGGGGCCTGTGGGTGATGAGCTGGCACAGATCGGCTTCTCCGAGCGGGTGGCGGCGGTGCAGCTCTTTGAGCCAACGGGTGAGTTTGGTCCCAGTGTACCTCAGTGACCCCCCACCTTGGGGTCATCTCCATCCCACGGGCCCCTGGGATCCCCCTCTCGTCCTACAGTACCCCCTGGGGTTCCCCTCATCCCATAGCCTCCTGAAGTACCCCCTGGGATCCTCCTCATCCCATGCACCCTTGGGATCACCCCTCATCCTGCACTACCCCCTGGGTCCCCCCATCTCACCATCCCCCGCGGTACTGCGGTCACCCTGGGATCCCCCCCATCCTTTGGGTTCCCATCCTTGATGTCCCTTCCCTGTAGGGCACTGCTGGGTTCATCGCTGCTGCGCAGCCTGGTCTGCTGGCGTGGAGCAGGACACGGCGGGGCTGAGCGGTGTGGGCAGAGCTGTTTTCTCAGGGATCTCACAGGTGAGGGGGGTGGGGGGGGGGGGATGGCAGGCGGCAGGAGCTCAGTCTGGACCCATCTCCGAGGTTTGGGCAGCATCACTCAGCTCCCAGCCTTGAGCCCTGCCCGCTCTGCTTACAGAAATGTGAACACTGTCAGCGGTTGGGGGCCACCATCCCGTGCCGGGCGGCCGCCTGCCCCCATTTCTACCACTTCCCCTGTGCTGCTGCCAGTGGCTCCTTCCAGTCCATGAAGACGCTGCAGCTGCTGTGTCCGGAGCACGTGGGCGAGGCGGTGCAGATGGGTGCGTGCTGGGTTTCCCCTCTTAAACGAGGGGCTGGGGGGTGCATGGGGAGGGGGGGGGGGGGGGGCACAATCCAGTGTCAGGCCTGGCTGCTGGCACGGTGCTGGGTTTGCTGGTGTTTGTGACGCTCGTCTGTCCTGGTGCAGAGGATGCACGCTGTGTGGTTTGCGACGGGCCGGGTGACCTGCGGGACCTGCTCTTCTGCACCAGCTGCGGGCAGCACTATCATGGCACCTGCCTGGACATCACCCTGACACCCCGCAAACGCTCGGGGTGGCAATGCCCGGAGTGCAAAGTGTGCCAAACCTGCAGGTGAGGATCCCTCACCTCACGGGGATGGGAGCTGCGCTGGAGGAGCAGCGCTGACGTCCCCGCTGTGCCCCGCAGGCAGCCCGGTGAGGATTCCATGATGCTGGTGTGCGAGGCGTGCGATAAGGGCTACCACACCTTCTGCATGGAGCCGGCCATCGAGGGCGTCCCTGCTGACTCTTGGAAGTGCAAGGTGTGCCCTGTTGCCCTGCCCATGCTTTCTAGGGGAGCACAGGAGTGCCTGGACACCCACCTTGACGTGCCCTCTGTCCCTCAGAACTGTCGGGTGTGCTCGGATTGCGGCCGGCGTCCATCGGAGCTCGAGCCCGGCTGCCAGTGGCACCAAAGCTTCTCAGTGTGCGAGGGCTGCCAGCAGCAGCGTGCAGCCAAGGAAGCCGACGGGGCACAGGAACGAGCCCCCCAGCTGGAACCCCCTGCCCAGGCGTGAGTTGGGATGAGAGGATGGTGGGGGTTCTGGGTGTGCCCCCTTTGTGGAGCTGTGATGGGGTTCCCGCAGCCCTGGGGAATGGGGGGGGAGGGGGGTGTCTGCAGCCCTGACCCCCTCACTGTGTCCCGTCCCCACCCTCATCCAGGTTGACGTCCCCTGAGCGCGGTGAGCCTGCAGAGATGCCTGTCCCTGCACTGGAGCCTGAGCCTGCAGGGTGCAACGAAGAGCTACAGCATGGGGGGGACCCCAAGGAGACACCCCCAGGCCATGAGAAATCTCCACCCAGCGAGGTGCCCCCTGAAGAGCCTCCCCTTGAGAAGTTGCTCCCCAACGAGCTGCCCGCCAACACGCAGCCCCCCGACGAACCGTCGCCCCACAGCGACCCCCCTCCTGATGAGTTGCTGCTTGAGAGCGCTCCCCTGGATGAGCTGCCCCCTAATGAGATGGCCCCCAGCGAAACACCCCCCAGCGAGACACCCCTTGATGGACCATCTCTGGATGAGCTGCCCCCCAATCAAGTTCCCCTCAACAAATCACCCCCGAGCGAGGTGCCCCTGGAGAAACTGCCCCCTGATGAGCCGCACCTTGACGAGCTGCCACTTGAGAAGCCTCCCCCCAGCAAGCCCCCCATCAGTGAGCTTACTCTTGATGAACTGCCCCTGGATGAGCAGCCCCCTGTTGATGAGATGCCCCCCGAAAAACCACCGCTGGAAGAGCAGCCCCTTGAAGAGCAGCCCCCTGGGAAGCCCCCTCTGGATGAGCAGCCCCCCATCGAGCTGCCGTCTGAAAAGGAATTACTTGATGAGCAGCCCCCCGAGGAGCTGCCCCCTGAAAAGCCACTGCTGGATGAGTTGCCCCTTGCTGAGCAGCCCCCTGATGAGCTGCCCCCCAGCGAGCAGCACCTTGAAGAACTGCCTGCTAATGAAGCGCCCCTTGATGAACTGCTGCCCAAGGAGCTGCCCGTCAGTGAGCTGCCAGCCCCTGAAGAGCTGCACCCTGAAGAACTGCTCCCCTGTGAGCTGCCTGCTGAGGAGGACCCCAAACCACCAGGTAAGTGGGGACCCCCAGATCAGTCACTTTTCCCACTCTGTTCCCTGTGGGTGAGAGGGTTTCACGCTTGGGATTCTTGGTTTGTTGCTTGTTTTCATGCTTTGATGCTGTGCTGTGGGACATGTGAGGGGCTGAGGGCCCAAACCAAATGGTGAAGGGCCCCCTATGACCCCCCTGACCCATGCCCTATCCTGCAGGTCTCCTCCCTGAGGTGGCTGTGGCAGAGGAAGCCCCTGAGCTGGCCCCAGAGGTGCCCCCCGAAGAGGAGATGGAGCTGGAACCAGAGCCATTGCTTCCCCCCGAGATGGCACTGCCACCCCCCGCTCCTCCAGGTGGGTCTGGGGGCACGCAGGGGTTGTGTGTGGGGAGGTTCTCTGCTGGGGGGCTGCATCATCACTGTCCCCACCTTCAACCCCCAGATCTCTGTGCC
Source organism: Alectoris magna (assembly GCA_030625065.1). Classification (NCBI taxonomy): domain Eukaryota; kingdom Metazoa; phylum Chordata; class Aves; order Galliformes; family Phasianidae; genus Alectoris; species Alectoris magna. The sequence goes on along the minus strand of CM060577.1, from coordinate 7,447,683 downwards.
GTCTCACCTGCCCGCCCTCCAGACCCCTTGCCTCACACCACGGAGGATGATGTGTCTGAGCCCCCCACCCCAGCCCTGCCTGAGCCCCCCAGGAGCCCCAGCACCGCCATGGACACAGAGCCCCCTGGCTCCCCGCCTCCCCCTCTGGGCTCTCCTGCCTGCATCCCAGCCTCTGCTGAGCCCCCTGAGGATGAGGAGATGGAGACGGGTGGTGGTGAAGGCGACTCATCGAGAAGCACCCCTGGAGATGGCCCCCATGCCAGCCCACCCCCAGAGCTGGGGCCCTTCCAGGGCCTGCCTGAGGAAGAAGAGGAGGAGGAAGAAGAAGCACCGAGGCTGGAGCGGGAGGGCACCAGTGGGAGCTCCCCACCGCTGAGCGAGGAGGACGGGCTGGAGGAAGGACGGGCAGGGGGGAACCCTGAATCCAAGGGATCCCCTCTGCTCCTGGAGCCAGAGGAGCTGGGCCTCGAGACCCCCATGGAAGTGTGCACGGCTGGGGAGAAGCTGCTGGAACGTGGGGACGAGGGGGGCCCCGAGCCCCCTACCCTGCGCCCTCGGCCCGATATCCTCAATGAGATCTCCAACCTGAGCCAGGGGGACACGAGCAGCAGCTTCCCCGGCTCAGAGCCGCTGCTTGGCTCTCCAGACCCCGAGGGTGGGGGCTCGCTGTCCCTGGAGCTGGGGCCGGCCTCGGGTGATGCCAGCCTGCAGAAGGAGGACGCCGGGTCGCTGCCGATGGGCGCCGAGACCGACGACTCGCTGCTCTTCGAGCCGGCTGCTAAAGGGGATGCAGACAAGGGCCGGCGGCGCAGCTCCCCAGGGCGCTCCCGTGTCAAGCAGGTACAGGAGGGACCCCAGCATCCCCCCAGGGCAATGGGGTGGGTTGGGGGGTCAGTGCTGAGGCATGCGGTTGGGTTCTGGTTGGGTCACCCCCCCCCCCCTCCCTGGCTTGCTGTAACCCCCCTCTCCCCTTTGGCCTTAGGGTCGCAGCAGCAGCTTCCCTGGGCGGAGACGTCCCCGCGGTGGGTCCCATGGCACCCGGGGCCGGGGCCGTGCACGCCTGAAGTCGACCACCTCGTCTGTTGACACTTTAGCAGTAAGGCTGGGCTGGGGTAGGGGTGAGGGGTTGGGGTGTCCCTGAGCTGCTGGGTGGCAGGGCTGAGAGCAGAGCGTGTCCCCTCCATCCCCAGTCCCTCTGAATGGCTCAGGGAGCCCTCAGGGTGCTGATGTGGGATGGGCTGGGGTCCTGGAAGCGATGCTGTGGGGTGGGGGGCTTCATCCTACCAGCACAGGGCTGGTGCAGAGCTGGCCCCTGGGAGAGAGGGCTGCTGCTGTGTGTGTCCTTGTGCCCGTTGGGTTGTGGCTGTTGCCCACCAAACTGCTTGGCAAGCGGGGGGAGGTCCCTGGGCCTGAGCCCCCCTGCTCTGCCCTCAGCTCGCCGACGTGGAGAGCTCGCCCAGCAAGGAGGAGGATGAAGACGACGACGACACGATGCAGAACACGGTTGTCCTCTTCTCCAACACTGACAAGTTTGTGCTCATGCAGGTGAGCAGAACAGCTCAGGGTGGGCAGATGGGACACAGGGCTGCGTCCCCTCTGCTCCCCTCACACCTCCGTCCTGCAGGACATGTGCGTGGTGTGCGGCAGCTTCGGGCGCGGCGCTGAGGGGCACCTCCTGGCGTGTTCACAGTGCTCCCAGTGCTATCACCCCTACTGTGTCAACAGCAAGGTGAGTAGGGCTGGGATCATCCTCGGGGGGGCAGCCGGGGGGAGCTGATGCTGTGCCTAGATTGTCCCCAATGGCTGTGGCAATGGCTGGGGGCACACGGGAGGTGATGCCGTGTGTGTGTTGGTGTGCCGTGCCCCTGTGGCTCTGCTCCGCTGCTCACCCTGCTGTCGTCCAGATCACGAAGGTGATGCTGCTGAAGGGTTGGCGTTGCGTGGAGTGCATTGTCTGTGAGGTGTGTGGCAAAGCCTCCGACCCATCCCGGCTCCTGCTCTGCGACGACTGCGACATCAGCTACCACACCTACTGCCTGGACCCGCCGCTGCAGACCGTGCCCAAAGGCGGATGGAAGTGCAAATGGTGCTTGAGGGTTCCCTGGGCTTGGGGGGGGGGGGGGAGGGGGGGTGGAGCACAGGGAGGGCTGTGAGGAGCCGGTGTTGAACCCCCTGCCCCTTGCCCAGGTGTGTGTGCTGCGTGCAGTGCGGGGCGGCTTCCCCTGGCTTCCACTGTGAGTGGCAGAACAACTACACGCACTGCGCGCCCTGTGCCAGCCTTGTTGTTTGCCCCTTCTGCCGTGAGAAGTACGTGGAGGATGACCTGCTCATCCAGTGCCGCCACTGCGATCGGTGAGCCCCACAGTGCGTGGATCTTTGGGGTGGGGGCCGGGGGTGGGTTTCAGCCTCATTCATGGCAGTTGGTGCTTGGGTTCGTCGTGCGTCTGCTTTGGAGCGGCACAGGGGGGTCTTGCCGAGTGAGCATCGCAGGGTCTCATCCCAGAGGTTTTCTGCTCCCTGTTGCTGTTCTGCATGGGGTAGCGTCCCTGTTCCAAAGCATCCCAATGGGGGCGGCTGCTCCGTGGGTGCCCCTGGGGTGGCTGGGGTGTGTGATTGTTCCCTGCTTGCCCACAGGTGGCTGCATGCGGCGTGCGACAGCCTCTTCACCGAGGAGGAGGTGGAGCAGGCAGCAGATGAAGGCTTCGACTGCAGCGCCTGCCAGCCCTACGTGATCAAACCAGCAGGTAAGCACCTGGGGTGGGGGGAACCTGTAGGGTTTGGGGGCTGTGGGGCAGTGAGGATTCACTTTTGTGTCTGCTTCACCCCTCCTGCAGCACCTGCACCTGCGCCAGACATGTTGGCCAAGGCCAAGGAGCCAGGTACGTATGGTGCTGCAGTGGGTGCCATCAGCCCCGTGGGGATCTGGCTGTGCACCCAGCTGTCTTTTGTCCCCACCGACGCCAGCTTTTGTCCCCACAGAGCCCCAGTATTTCCGCTTTGAGGGTGTCTGGCTGACGGAGACGGGCATGGCGGTGCTGCGCAACCTCACCATGTCCCCCCTGCACAAGCGGCGGCAGCGCAAAGCCCCTCGTCTGGGTGCCCTGAATGGGGATGGGGGGCTGGAGGGGGGCGACCCCCTGGGTCCTGATGATAAGAAGGATGGCGACCTGGATGCCGATGAGCTGCTCAAGGCTGAAGGTGCGCCTTCCCCAGTGGGTAAGCTGGGGGAAGGGGTGCTGTGAGAACCCTGCTGAGCTGCTTTCCCTATGTAACAGTGAGTGTGGAGCACATGGAGTGTGAGATCAAGCTGGAGGCTCCAGCCAGCCCCGACCGTGATGTGGGGGCTGATGTGGATTCGGGGAAGGGGCTGGAGGACCCAGATGAGTGCAAGAAGAGGAAGCGCAAACCTTACCGACCTGGTGAGTGCTGCCCGTGGCTGCCCACAATCCCACACCTCCCCTGGACCCAATGTGACCTCTGCGTGCTCCTCTGTCCCCAGGCATTGGTGGCTTCATGGTGCGGCAGCGCAAGTCCCACACCCGCCTGAAGAAGGTCCCAGCAGTGCTGGCTGAAGTGGGACGTGAAGGGTTGAGCGCAGAGGGGCACCCAGAGGACGGTAGGGACCTACAGAGCCTTTTCCCCCTCCTCCTTTATGGTGTCCCCTCCATCCCCGGGGGATGGAAAAAGACTAGAGGGTACATTTTGGAGTGCTGTGATGGTACCATATGCGAGCTCTTCCTGCAGTACAGGGACAGCCTTGAGGAGAGGTGGTAACAGGGATGGTAATGCTGTTTGTAGGAGCTCCAGGGGACCTCCCTGCAGAGGGTGGCCTGGATCCGAGCTCGGCTGAGGGAGATGAGAAGAAGAAACGCCGTGCACGGAAAAAGAGCAAACTGGAAGACATGTTCCCTCCGTACCTGCAGGTGGGATGGGAACAAATGGGGATAGGAAAGATGGGGGAACTGTCCTGGCCGGGGCGGAGGTGATGGGATGGCACAGGGCTGCATGGTGGGGGTGCTGAGGTACTGACAGTGGCTTCTACCTTGCAGGAGGCGTTTTTTGGGAAGGCGCTGATGGACCTGAGCCGGAAGGCGCTGCTGGCAGCGGGCGGTGTTGGGGACGGAGCTGCCCGCCCCTCCCTGGCTCAGGGTGCCCCACGGCACAAAGGGGACCCCAACGTGGCCGGGGCTCTGCAGGGGACCCCCCCGGAAAGGAGGGAGACCCCCACTCATCCCCGAGGTGAGTCCGGATCAGGAAACTTGATCCCCAGCTCAGAGGGGCTGATGAAGACATAGGGCTGGGGGGGTGGGGGGGGAATTGGGAATGGATACCCAGTGGTGTTGGGGGGGTGTCTGGGGGGAGATGGGAGATTGGGCCCCCCAGGGAGGTACCCAGCCTCACTGAAGCTCTGTGCTTGGAAGGGGATGACAGCACAGATGGCAGTGCCACAGCTCTGGACGATGACGGCAAGGATGACACGAAGGGCGAGGACTTGGGTGAGCCCTGGGACCCCAACCTCCCTCCCCATTTCCCCAGGCCCCCAAGTTTGCGTGAGGCCAGCTGGGAGCAAACCAGACTCAAGGCCAAGTCCTCCTGCTGCCTTCAGAAGGAGGCCTGGAGCATCTCCCACCATAGAGACGGGGCTGCTCTATGGTACGGAGTACAGTGTAGGCAGGGTGGGACTTTCTGGCTGAACTCTATGGTCTTGCAGGGCAACTCGGAAGTTCCGGTGATCATAGAGTATTGTCTAGAGCGCCCCCGGGCGGTGTGGCGCCCTGCCTGCCTTGGGGGTCTGAGAGCCGGCTTTAGGGGCTGCAGGGAGTGGCAGAGGGACTGAGCCTGGGGGGGGGGGGGGGGCGGTCCCGGCGTGGGGGTCTGAGGGCATCACTCCAATCCCTCCTTGCAGGGACCGATGACCCCAAGGACTCCCCGAACCGTGGGGACGCTGAGAAGCCTGCCACCCCCGGGGAGGGTGCGCTGAGCTCCGACCTTGACAAGATCCCCACGGAGGGTGAGGGCCCATCACCACCTTCCCCATCCCCACCTCCCCACTAGGCGGGGAGAAAGGGAGCGAGATACCCCCTAGCACCATCCCTGCGACTCCTTTCCGCTCCCTCAGTGTGAGTTTTGGGGCTCATTTCTTTCTTTTCCCCACTCCCCACAGAGCTGCCCAAGATGGAGAGCAAAGACGTGCAGCAGCTCTTCAAGGATGTGCTGGGCTCAGCTGAGCGTGGGGAGCAGCCCCTCAACTGCGTGGAGGGCAGCGGTGCAGGGCAGGACCCCGGCCGGGCCCAGCGCCCCTTCCTGCAGGGAGAGCTCCAGCTGCCAGGGCAGGGTGGGTGCACACAGGGTGTGGGAATGGGGCAGGACTCCCTCCCCCCCGTTTGCACTCAGTGAGTGGATGCTCTGACTCCTGAAACCCTGGGTTTTCTTCGTTCCTTTAGGAATTGAATTAGAAAGTGTTTGAGAAGGCAGATGGGTGGGACTTCCTGTTGCAGAAGGGATTTTGGGGGTTCACGGTGGGGGGGACTTTGGATTGCGGAAAGCATTTTTGGGGCACATGGTTGGGATTTTGTAACGTGTGAAGGTTCCTGGTGTGGGCGCAGCCTAACAGTGGGTCTAATAGTGCCATTCCTTCACTTGCAGGGAGCGTTTCTCTGGGCTCGCTCTCTGGATCTGTCTCCTTGGATTCGTATTCGGGAGTCTGCCAGTCCCCGTTCCTCGATAACCGGTATGTGGGTGCCGTGAGAGATGGGGCAGCCCCTCACGGTGGGGGCAAAGATGCATTATTGGGATTCCCCTTTTCCCTGACGCTTCGTTCCCCACACAGGGAGCGGAGCGGCTTCTTCAGCCCAGACCACTGTGAGCCCGAGAGCCCCTGGGCCAGCAGCTCAGCTGCCACCACCCCCTCGACCCCCACGACCCCCACAACAGAGGGTGAGGGCGATGGGCTGTCATACAACCAGCGCAGCCTGCAGCGCTGGGAGAAGGATGAGGAACTGGGCGAGCTCTCCACCATCTCACCGGTGCTCTACGCCAACATGAACTTTCCCAACCTCAAGCAGGATTATCCAGGTAGGGCTCTGGAGGGGGTACGAGGTAGGATGGATCGTGATGCCATTTGTCACCGTGGGCCCCGTTTGGAGGGGCAGAACCCATCTGCTGCTGCTGCAGCATGGTCCCTGTCTGTAGGAACAAACCCCTCTGCTGTACAGCTGCAGGGCTAAAGAAGCTTCTTGCAGCAGTGATGGGGAACTTACTGCCAACTCCTTGGTGTTGGTCCAGAAGGGGAGGGGGGGTCCTAAGGGTGTCCTGGGTGGGGGGGTTGCTCATTGGGCATGGGTTAATGCTGACTTTTTCCTCTTTCTGTGCTCTCTGTTGCTACCGGACTCCCAGACTGGTCGAGCCGCTGCAAGCAGATCATGAAGCTCTGGAGGAAAGTCCCTGCTGCAGACAAAGCTCCCTATTTGGTGAGTGATTGGGGTGCACGAGGGTGTGGGGGGCGAAGGGGCTGCCGGGGCTGCGTGTCAGCTGCCTTCATGTTTTTGTTAGCAAAAGGCCAAAGATAACCGGGCGGCTCATCGCATCAACAAGGTGCAGAAGGTACGTGCTGCGGCCAGAGGTGCCCGGTGGCCTTGTCCCAGCCCTGGGGGACCTGGCGCAGCCCCTCTTTACCCCATCAGCCCCTTCCCCAGCCCCGTAGAGGAGTGTGGGCACACTGCCCTGATGGCCGGGCTCTCTCTGCAGCAGGCCGAGAGCCAGATCAACAAGCAGACCAAAGGGGAGGGACTGCGCAAACCGGAGAGACCCTCGCTGCATCTGCGGATCCCGGTGCCTCCAGGGACGCAGCCCGTCTACATCAGCAGCCCCCCTGCTGCAGGCGAGGGCTTCCTGAAGCCGGGTGCTGGAGGGGGGGGGCCGGAGTCTCCCAGCGAGCTCTTCCTCAAACTCCCACCCCAGTCCCCTGCCCAAGTGCCTTCGCACGACCCCTACGGTGCTGCGCCCGCCTACACGCTGGAACCCCGCTTTTCCTCCCCCCTGGGACAGAGCCCCACTTCAGGTGCTGCTTTCCAGCCCTTCCCCAACCAACCCTTAGCTGGTCCCCGCTCCATCCCTGGCTCCCAGTCCTCTGATTTCCACCCCACTCCTCCTGGCACCCCCCGGCACCAACCTGGGACACCTGATCCCTTTCTGAAGCCCCGCTGTCCCTCTTTGGACAACCTCTCAGTGCCGGGGAGCCCTGGCGCCCGCCCTTCCGAAGCTTTGCTCTCTCCCCTTCCTTTTGGAGAGCAGAAGAAGGGCCTTGAGGTGAAGAAAGAGCAGGGGGTCTGCTCGCCCAGCTATACGCCCACCATGGGCTACGGGGACTCCCCGAGTGGCCCTCACCTCTCCACTGCGGAGCTGAAGGCTGCCGATGTCTTCAAAGCCCCCATGACCCCACGGGTCTCTCAGGTAGAGCCTCAGAGCCCAGGGCTGGGGCATCGACCCCCCGACCCCCATCCCTTGGCCCCCTCACCCCCTGGTCACCCCGATCTTTACCGCCAGTCTCCCTACCCTGACCCCTACACGCAGCCCCCGCTGACGCCCCGGCCGCAGCCCCCTCCCGATGCCTGCTGCTCCCTCCCACCCCGCTCGCTGCCCTCGGAGCCCTTTTCCCGTGTCCCTGCCAGCCCCCAATCCCAATCCAGCTCCCAGTCCCCGCTCACCCCCCGGCCCCTCTCTAATGAGGCTTTCTGCCAATCACCCGTCACTCCCCGCTTCCAGTCCCCGGATCCCTATTCCCAGCCACCTTCCCGGCCTCAGTCTCGGGACCCTTTCACCCCTTTGCACAAACCCCCTCGGCCCCAGGTGCCGGAGCCAGGCTTCAAGCCAGGACCGCTGTCCCACAGCCCGGCTGCCACCGGGGGCTTTGGGGGCACCCTGGCAGGTGAGCCCCACACCAAGGCACCGGGTGGGCAGCAGCCCCCCTTCACCCGCTCCCCCGGTGCCAGCGTCTTCCCGGGCAGCCAACCCCCCATGCGCTTTACCTTTCCCCCATCTGTCTCTGAGCCGCTCAAGGGCTCCCCATCCCACCAACCCCATGGGATCAACAGCCATTTTGTACCTGGTAAACCCCAGAGCTCAGCCTACACCTCGTCCCCTGCTTTTCACCAAGCCAGCAGCCCGCTGGGCACTGGGGGTTCCGACCCCTCTTACAGCCTCTCACCCCTCCGGCCGCCGTCGGTGCTGCCCCAGCAGCCCCCCACTGCCCCCCAGCAGCCGGATGCCAGCATCGCCTTCCTGCCCCGAACTGCAGTGGGGGCTGATAAAAGGGAGGAGACGGCTGCGGGGCTCTCAGCACCCCCAAACCGTGACCTGGCCGAGCTGCCTGGTGGGCAGGATGGGGCCGTGGGCACCATGAGCCAGTCAGAACTGGAGAAGCAGAGGCAGGTGAGGGCTCACCGATGGTTGCATTGCGTCCTTTTGGGTTTGGGATGGGTTGGGAGAGAACAACGTGGGTCTCTGTGGTCGGTGATGGGATCCCCAAAGCCACGCAGGGGATGTGGGGGCGATGGGGTGGCACAGCTGAGGGTCTGCTCTTGCTTTGTGCGTGGTTTGGGATGGGTGGATCTCGCTTTGTGCCCATTCTCACCCCCCAATGCTTGCATCCTCCCAGCGCCAGCGCCTTCGTGAGCTGCTCATCCGCCAGCAGATCCAGCGCAACAGCCTGCGGCAGGAGAAGGAGAGCGCAGCAGCAGCGGCCACGCCATCCCCAGCAGGCTGGGCTCCCGATTCCAGCAGCCAGCCCTATGAGCTGAGCCGCAGCATGGCCACCTACCAACCACCACAGGTAGGACGGAACACAAGGGAACGCGGCACGGAGCTTGGGGATGGACGTGTGGGGTGATGCCGTGGCCTTCTCTCCTAGGATAAGAGTCTCCTGGGGACGCTGGCCACTGCAGCCAGCAGTGGGAAGCTGCCCGGCTCTGTAATGGTGCAGACAGCCACGTTCGTGCAGGACGAGCGGCTCTCCCGGCCCCCACCAGCTGCCACGCCGGCTGCGATGGATATCAATGGGAGGTGAGTGCTGTGGATGTGGGCAGGTAATGGGGCTGGGGGCTCCCACTGGGTAGAGAGAAGGGTGGGCAGAGAGGTGCGTGCCGGTGGTGTTTGGAGGATTTGGTGTGGGGAGTTGTGGTGGCTTTGTGGGATGCTCAGAGGGGAGTCAGGATGCCACGGGATGTCCCGTGAGCGGTGGGTTTGTGGCCGTGGCAGTGCCTCTGGGGTCAAGACACCATGGGGCATCCCATACGTGGTGGGTTTGGGGCTGTGGCAGCATCCCAACACTGTTCTATCTTACAGGGCGGCAGTTGGGCCCCCCCAGGCCTTCTACCCCCGTGGGGTCTTCCCGGCTCTGTCCCCTCAGCAGCACCTCTGGCAGCAGCAGCAGGCAGCCCTGCGTCTCCCCGTCGCCTCCCGTTTCGCTCCCCCAGCTGCCAGCACCCCCGTGGGCAGCCTGGGCACCCGCCTACCAGCACCCGCTGAGCCGGTCCCTGCATCCCCCAGCACCCTGGGTGCTCCCTTCATCGAGCTACGACACAACATGCAGAAGGGACCCGGTGGGATCGTGGGTTCCCCCTTCACCCCCCAGCCCCCCCGGCCTCGCTTCTTCCTGCCTGGTGAGGAGGGCACCCCGCAGCCCCTCTGTGCCCCGGTGGTGCCCATGCAGGCGCTCCCCACCCCGGCGCTGCAGCCCCAAAAGATGCCGGTGGTTCCGCTGCCGCCTGCATCTCCACAGGGCACCGAGGTGAGCAACAGCCACCACCAGCTGCACGCCAAAGTGGTGCCCCCCACCCCGCTGCCCACCCCTGGCCTGGATCTGCAGCACGTCCCCCCACGCCCGCTGTCTTCTGGCTCTGCTCTGCGCCCCGATGGCACCAAGGACGGCGCTGCTCCGGCCCCGGGGAAAAGCCACCTGAGCCTGGAGGGTGGGCGGCTGCCCTGCGAGGTGCCGGTGGAGCCTGACTTGGACGATGACTTTGGCTCCCACAAGGACTTGGAAGACGATGACGATTTGGCAAACCTGAGCCTGGATCCAGACGTGGCCAAAGGGGACGATGATTTGGGCAACCTGGACAGCCTGGAGACGGCGGATCCCCACCTGGACGACCTGCTGAACGGCGACGAGTTCGACCTGCTGGCTTACACCGACCCCGAGCTGGACACTGGAGACAAGAAGGACATCTTCAACGAGCACCTCCGCCTGGTCGAGTCGGCCAACGAGAAGGCTGAGCGCGAGGCGCAGCTCAAGACGGAACCATCGGGACCCAGCTTGAAGCTCCCTGACCCTGGGGATAGCAAAGATGCGGCACCCACAGTGGAGGACCGCGATGTGCCCAAAGAGGGGCTGGTGCCTGGCGCCGCGCTGCCCCCAGACCCATCCTTCAAGGCGCAAACTCTGGAGGCGAAGGCGGCCGCGTTGCCCACCGACGTCAAACCCAAACTGGAGGATGGATGTCTGAAGACCTCACCTTGTCAATTCACTGCTGGCAGCTCTGAGCGGCTCCCTGTCAAGTCAGAGGCCTTGCAGGGCACGGTTAAGATCTCTGCGTCGCTGGGGCTGAGCCTCAAACCCAGCCAGACCCTCCTGAGCCCCAGTGCTGGCCCTGCTCGACTCGGTTTGACTCACTTCCCAAACAGTGGCTCCACGCTGGAGAAGGACCCGTATGGCAGTGCCGGGCGTGGGCTGGCCCCTGCCCAGCTGGGCAGCCAGAGCAACCCCTTGTTGGAGAAATTCGAGCTGGACAGCGGGGCGCTGGGGCTGGGCAGCACGCGGCACTCGCCTGCCGACGAGCTGGACAAGATGGAGAGTTCCCTGGTGGCCAGCGAGCTGCCCCTGCTCATCGAGGACCTCCTGGAGCACGAGAAGAAGGAGCTGCAGAAGAAGCAGCAGATGTCGGCCCACCTGCCGCGGGGTACCCCGCAACTCCCCGCCCCGGGGCACCCCATGCTGCACGCGGCCGCGCAGCCCCTGGACGCACAGCCACCGCCCCGCCTGGGCACCCCGCAGCCCCCCCTGCAGCTGGGGCTGGTGGCCAGGCCTCAATTAATGCCACCACAGCCCCCAAGGCTTGGGAACCCCCAGCAGGGCCCGGCGCTGGGCCCCCACATGGGCATGGCCTCCGGGCAGCCCCACGTCCTGACTGCCCCCCACGGCGTGCAGGTGGCCCTGACGCAGCCGCAGCAGAGCCAGCAGCAGGTGCTGGTGCAGAAGCCCATGGCTGGGGTGCAGCCACCCGGCCTGGGCCTGAAGCCCCCCCAGCTTGTCATGCAGCAGCAGCTGGCCAACAGCTTCTTCCCAGACACAGGTAGGTGTTGCCTCGATCGCCGTCTGGGCTTGGTTGGGTTGTTACTCAGGGGCCTTTTTGAGTCAGAGATGTGGGCAGGCAGCCTGGCCTGGAGGCTTGCGGCACCATCCCTGGGTGATTGCAGACAGGGATTAATTTCACCCCATCTCTTCTCGCAGACCTGGACAAGTTTGCTGCTGAGGACATCATGGACCCCATTGCCAAAGCCAAGATGGTGGCGCTGAAGGGCATCAAGAAGGTGATGGCCCAAGGCAGTATAGGGGTGGCCCCGGGGATGAACAGGTAAGGGGCACAGCAGGGTGTGGGGTGGGTAGGGCCCATTAGCCGCATCTCATCCTTTATCTCCTTGTCTCATCTCTGCGTCTCCTCCTTCCTCTCCGTGTCTCCCCAAAGGCAACAGGTTTCCCTGCTGGCCCAGCGGCTCTCAGGAGGCCCCGCTGCCTCAGAGATGCAGAACCACATGCTGGCAGGGAGCGGGCAGGTGAGTGGGGTGCAGCGGGGGCAATGCCTTCAAGGCTGCCTGGCCACGGTGCTGGAGTCCCTGCTGGGTAGGAGCCGTGTAGGCCAGCAGTTTTGTTGTCCCCTGGGTAACTGGGGGGCTGTGGGGAAGGAGTAGTGGCATGGGGAGAGGGGTCACAGCACTAATGCCCTTCTCTATTCCAGGAACGGAGTGGCACTGACCCAGCCCAGGCCCGCCCCAACCCTCCCACCTTCGCTCAAGGTGTCATCAGTGAGTACTGAGGCAGCGGGGCTGGGGGGTGGGGGTCAGGGCCTCATCCTGCCCCCATGGGCTGAGCTGAACCGGGGTCTGGACTGGGATCCCGCTGAGCTGAGCCCCCTCCTGCCCCCCGCAGACGAGGCCGACCAGCGGCAGTACGAGGAGTGGCTCTTCCACACTCAGCAGCTCCTGCAGATGCAGCTGAAGGTGCTGGAGGAGCAGATCGGCGCTCACCGCAAGTCTCGCAAAGCCCTCTGCGCCAAGCAGCGCACGGCCAAGAAGGCCGGCCGTGAGTTCCCGGAGGCTGATGCAGAGAAGCTGAAGCTGGTTACGGAGCAGCAGAGCAAGATCCAGAAACAGCTGGACCAGGTAAGGGTGCTCCGAGGGCTGGGCATGTGTCCTGAGCGGGCTGTGCCCTGGTGCTCACACTGCACTGCCTGCCTCCCCCCCCCCCCCCACACACACTTTGCCCCTGCAGGTGCGGAAGCAGCAGAAGGAGCACACCAACCTGATGGCTGAGTATCGCAACAAGCAGCAGCAGCACCAGCACCAAGCCTCGGCCGTCATGGCCCTGAGCCCCTCGCAGAGCCCCCGCCTCATGTCCAAGCTCCCCGGGCAACTCCTCTCTGCGCACGGCATCCAGCAGCCTGCGGGGACTGTGGTGGGGGCCCAAGGACTCGGCCAGCAGCCGGGGCAGCCCGGGGGGTTGCGGTTGCCCCAGGGTGGTGTGTCCATGGCCGTGCAGCAGGGGCTGTCCTTCATGGGCCAGCAGGCAGTGGGGAACGCTCCGGTGCCCGGCACCTCCAATGCTTTCTTCTCTGGGAACCCTGCGCTCCGTGGGCTGACTGCAGACAGCCGTCTGATGCAGGAGAGGCAGCTGCAGAGGATGCAGCTGGCCCAGAAACTGCAGCAGCAGCAGCAGAACATGCTGGGGCAGGTGTCACTGCAGCAGCAGCAGCAGCAAGGTGTCATGGGCCAGGCATCGATGCAGCAAGCTGGGGTGATGGGACAGGCTTCAATGCAGCAGCAGGGCGTCATGGCACAGGCGTCGATGCAGCAACAGGGCATGATGGGACAAGCATCGATGCAGCAGCAGGGTGTGATGGCACAGGCGTCGTTGCAGCAGCAACAGGGCATGATGGGACAAGCATCGATGCAGCAGCAGCAGCAAGGCATCATGGCACAGACAATGCAGCAGCCTGGTGTCATGGGACAAGCATCCATGCAGCAGCAAGGTGTCATGGGACAAGCAGCAATGCAGCAGCCAGGTATTTTGGCACAGAGCTCGATGCAGCAGCAGCAGGGTGTGATGGCACAGACCTCTATGCAGCAGCCTGGCCTGATGGCACAGACATCGATGCAGCAGCCTGGTGTTATGGGGCAAACCTCGATGCAGCAGCAAGGGATCATGGCACAGACATCGATGCAGCAGCCTGGTGTTATGGCACAGGCCTCGATGCAGCAAGCAGGGGTCATGGGACAAAACTCCATGCAGCAGCAGCAGCAGGGTGTCATGGCACAGACCTCGATGCAGCAGCCGGGCGTCCTGGGACAAGGCTCCGTGCAACAGGCAGCCATGGTAGGGCAGCCCGGCTTGCTGGGGCAGCAGCAGCAGCCAGCGGCCACCCCACAACCAGCTGCCATGGGGCAGCCCATGGTGCCCAAGCAGCCGGGGCTGATGGGCAGCCAGCAGAGCCTGCTGGTGCAGCAGCTTTCCCCCCAGCAGCAGCAGCAGCAGTCGGGCTTGCTGGGCCATGCACCAGGGCTGCAGCACCAGGCAGTGCTGGGCCACCCCACACCCCAGCGGCAGGTCCTGCTGGCCCCCCACCAGCAACGGGTGCTGGGCTCTCCGCAGACTCCGGGGATGTTGGGCCACAGGCTTGTGCTGTCCCAGCAGCTGGGGCAGGCACGGGCACTGCTGGCCCCACAGCAGCAGAATTCAGGGGCAGCAGCCCAGCAGGGCCTCGTGGGGTTGGGCCAGGGGCAGCCCCCGATCCAGCACTTTCCGCAGCACGGGGCGATGGGCCAGGCCCCCTCTGTGCTGCACCTGAGTCAGGGAATGCAGTCGGCCCCGGCCGTCCTGGCTGCCAAGGACCAGCCTGCAGGAGCAGAGGGTGGCACTCTGCCTGCTGAGGGCAGCGAGAGCGGGGGGCAGCTGCATGGAGGGGAGCAGCAGGGACCCCCCAACCCCGCGGGGCTGGGTGAGCCCCAAGCCCCCAAACACCAGGCCGAGCTGGGGCAAGGGCAGCAGCTCCTCTTGGGCTCCCCTCAGCCAGGGGTCCTGGGCTCCGTGCCCACCCAGCCAGGGCTGCGGGCGGCTGCTGCACCGGGCACCCTGCTTGCCCCGCCGCAGAGCCCCGGGGCCACTCGCCCTGAGCCAGGACATGGGGACACCACGGGGGCTGTAGAGCCGGGCAAGGGGCCGGTGGGCACCCCGCAGGGCCAACCGCAGCCCCCACGGCTCCAGAGCCCCAAAGCAGGGCCGGTAGCACAGCCAGGCAGTGCCACCACGCTGTCCCCAGGTCTGCTGGGACAGGTCCCGGGGCCGCTGATGGGTCAGATCAGGGCTCAGCTCCAGGGGGTCCTGGCCAAGAACCCGCAGCTGCGACACCTGACGCCGCAGCAGCAGCAGCAGCTCCAGGCCCTCTTGGTGCAGCGGCACCAGCAGAGCCTCCTGCAGCAGAGCCAGGGGCTCCGTCAGCCTGGCCCCTTCCCTGGGCAGCCCCCAGAGCACGGCCCACAGGCACGTCAGCCCCCCCGCCCGCTGGGACCCCTCTTCCAGGCCCGGGCGGGGGTCCCGGCGGAGGAGCAGGGGGCACGAGGGCAGCCCCCCACCCCGCAGCAGCCCCTGGCTGAGCTGGTGCAAGCAGCCCTGGCTGCCCGTGGTCCCCAGCCTGGCCTCGTCCAGCTCCCCACGCCCCCGGCCCCCTCATCCCTGGGTGTGGGCTGTGCCCCCCAGCAGCTGGCCAGCCCCGAGCAGAGTCCCCAAGAGCCAAAGAAGACGTCACCGGGGGTCCCAGCCTCAGCCCCCAGCCCAGCAGAGCAGGGGCTGGCACCCAATGCAGCGCGCTGGGACCCTGAGGTGCTTGGTGCAGACCCAGCTGACCCTGGTGAGACCCACATCAATGGGGCTGAGCCCCCCCAGGTGCTGGTGAAGCAGGAGCTGAAGGAGGAGGCGGCAGCGGTGGTGCAATGCGAGACAGATGGGGATGAAGCAGCCAAACCAGAGGCCAACGGGGAGCCTGGGGCTGCCCAAGCCAGCAGCCCACTGGTGCCGGGCAGCCGCTCTGAGGCTGGGCACCTCCTGCTGCAGAAGCTGCTGCGGGCCAAGAACGTGCAGCTATCAGCACAGTGCCCGGGAGAGCTGAACGGGCATGCAGAGAACCGGGGCACCGGGATGGAACCACGGCCACAACCGGTGCTGCTGGGCCGGGAGGTGAGCGGGGTGCTGTGGGATGGGGGCTGGGGGGCAGGGGGGTGATCCTGGGGATGTGCTCTGCATGGCTTCTTTTGTTCCCCAGGACCCCTCCATTGCCCGCAAGCCGGTGGCCGCCAAGCCCAAGCGGGTGCAGAAGGGCAACGAGAGGGTCCCGGCTTCCCGCAAGAAGCTGCGCAAGGATGAGGGGCTGCGCCCTGGGGAGGCTCTCATGAAGCTGAAACAGGTGTGGGGCAGCGGGCTGTGGCGTGAGACCATCCCTGTCCCTGGTACGGGACTGTTCCTAACCCCGTGTCCCCTCTTCGCCTGCAGGAGCTCTCTCTGCTGCCTCTGACCGAGCCGACCATCACGGCCAACTTCAGCCTCTTCGCACCCTTTGGCAGCAGCCCCATCAATGGGAAGAGCCAACTGCGAGGCGCCTTCGGCAGCGCCGTGCTGGACAGCGTGCCCGATTACTACTCCCAGCTGCTCACCAAGGTGAGGGGGCTATTCCTGCATCTCCCACCCCAATCTTGGGGAGCGGGGGTGGGTCACAACAACCCTCTCACACCCCCCTCCGTGTCCCACTGCCCCCCTCAGAACAACCTCAGCAACCCACCCACGCCGCCCTCCTCGCTGCCCCCCACGCCACCCCCCTCCGTGCAGCAGAAGATGGTGAACGGTGTCACGGCTGCTGAGGAGATGGGTGAGCAGCCCAAGGATGCCGACTCGGCCCGTGAACCCCAGAAAGGTGAGCGTGGTCGGTGCAGGGTGGCACAGCCCCCCCCCATAACACCACCTGCCCCCCCCCCCATCCCATGACACCCATCCCATTCCCTTCGTGCCGTCCCCTTCATCCTGTCCCTACGCAGACACGCCGGCCGTGGAGGTGAAGAGCCTGGACCTGCTGGCAGCTCTGCCCACCCCTCCGCACAACCAGACCGAGGATGTCAGGTGAGCCATCCCTGTGGGTGCCATCAGCCCCTACCGTGGGTGGTGTTGGTGTGGCTGTGACACCTTTGTCCCCGTAGGATGGAGAGCGACGACGACAGCGATTCCCCCGACAGCATCGTCCCTGCCTCGTCCCCTGAGAGCGTGCTGGGTGAGGAGCTGCTGCGCTTCCCCCTGCTCAGCGAGGCCAAACCGGAGCTGGAGGAGCGTGTGCTGTCCCCCATCATCCCCATCATCCCCCGGGCCAGCATCCCAGGTGGGCATGGACTGAGCAGGAGAGGGGATTGGGGTAACTAGAAGGGACTTATGGGGCATATGGACCTGCAGGAGGGTCTCCTAGCACCCGCTCCTGGTAGTGTTACTTAGGGATTGGGGTACATAGAAGGGATCTGTGGCACATAAGAACCTGTAGGAGTGGAGTATGGACCAGTGGGGCAGAGCAGTCCCACAGGACCAACTCCCAGTTGTGTTTCTGGGGAACTGAGGCACTATGAAGTGGTCTTGTGGGGTCTATGGACCAGGAAGGACAAAGTGAGACAGAATGATCCCGTAAGACCTGCTTCCAGCAGTGTTCCAGTGGGAGCCCAGGGCATCGAGGTGGGCTTATGGGCTGTGGGGCTCTGTGTGACTCTGACCCCTTCTCCCCACTCTAGTGTTCCCCGACACGAAGCCCTTTGAGGCCACGGAGCCCTTTGGGGCAGCACCCCCAGGGAAGATGGGGATGGCCGGCCCAGGTGCCCCGTGGGAGAAAGGCAAGAGCAGCGAGGTGTCCGTCATGCTGACGGTGTCTGCAGCAGCTGCCAAGGTGAGCAAAGGGACAGGGCGGGGGGTCCCTGTGCTGTGACACCAGGACCCACTGCATCCTTTATTCCCCCAGAACCTCAATGGGGTGATGGTGGCCATGGCTGAGCTGCTGAGTGTGAAGATCCCCAGCTCCTATGAGGTGCTGTTCCCTGATGGCCCCATGCGAGCAGCGGTGGTCGAGGCTAAGAAGGTGGAGACAGACGTGGCTGGTGAGCATCTGCCTTGTCCCCGTGTCCTCTATCCTTGTGCTGGGCTCTCTGTGACCATCCGTCTCTGTCGCAGGGATGCTGGGTGGCAAGGAGAAGGTGGTGCTGTCCGGGAAGGTGCCTGAGAGCAGCTCTGAGTGGCTGAAGCAGTTTGATGCAGTGCTGCCAGGGTACAGCCTGAAGGGCGAGCTGGACCTCCTGACGCTGCTCCGACAGGTCAGCGGGGTCCCCAGGATGGGGGGAGGGACACGGGGGTCTCTGTGACCTCAGCGGAGAAGTAGATGGTCCACACGGGGCTGCGGTTGTGCTGTAAATATGGTAGAGGGTTTTGTGTGTGTCTGTGTAAGGGTTTGGCTGCGGGGGGGAACTGGAAGGGGACTGAGGTAAGTGGGGACCCCTGCAGGACTGAGGTTTCCCTGGGGAGAGGTGCTGAGGTCCTTGTTGGTCCTGTGTCAGCATAGGACAGCGTGGAAGGGGTTGGGGATCTCCAGCGCTGCGGGGTTCTGTGAGGTCCTTGCGGGGTGACGCGTGGGGAGGTTAAGGGTGGGAGTCCACGGGGGTGCCCTGACCCACACTCCCCGCACTACAGGAGAGCCCCGTGCCCGAGAAGACCCTGCACCATGGCTACGTCAACAACGTCTCCAACCTGGATGTGCGGCAGCTCTCCGTTATGCCCCAGGAGCCCTCGCCCCCCCTGTCCCCTTCCGTCCCCTCCCCATCCAGCCCCACCGAGGCCGCCAGGGTCCCCGACCCCGAGGCCGCCCACGAAGCCCCCCCAGCCCCCTCCTCGCCGCTGCCCCCCGCCCCTTCTCCAGCTCCCAGGGAAGAGGGCACCGCAGCCCCCCACTCTCCGCCCCGCTTCAAGCCCCGCTCGCGGCCGCCGGAGGACGGAGACGAAGCGCGGCCCCGGCTCAAGAAGTGGAAAGGGGTGAGGTGGAAACGGCTGCGCTTCCTGGTGACCATCCAGAAAGGGGGGGCCAAGAGGGACGGAGACAAAGAGATCGCCGAGTTCATCGACAAGCTGGGCACCACACTGCGCCCCGAGAAGGTGCCGCGGGATCTGCGCAAGTGCTGCTTCTGCCACGAGGAGGGCGACGGGGCGACGGACGGCCCTGCCCGCCTGCTCAACCTTGACCTGGACCTCTGGGTCCACCTGAACTGCGCTCTGTGGTCCACCGAGGTGTACGAGACGCAGGGAGGGGCTCTGATCAACGTGGAGGTGGCCCTGCACCGCGGGCTGCTCACCAAATGCTCCCTGTGCCAGAAAACCGGAGCCACCAACAGCTGCAACCGCATCCGCTGCCCCAGCGTTTACCACTTCGCCTGCGCCATCCGAGCCAAGTGCATGTTCTTCAAGGACAAGACCATGCTGTGCCCCCTGCACAAGCTGAAGGGGCCCTGCGAGCAGGAGCTGAGCACCTTCACCGTCTTCCGGCGCGTCTACATCGAGCGGGACGAGGTGAAGCAGATCGCCAGCATCATCCAACGCGGCGAGCGGCTGCACATGTTCCGAGTGGGCGGCTTGGTCTTCCACGCCATAGGGCAGCTCCTGCCCCATCAGATGGCTGATTTTCACAGCGTCACTGCCCTCTACCCGGTGGGCTACGAGGCCACTCGCATCTACTGGAGCCTGCGCACCAACAACCGCCGCTGCTGCTACCGCTGCACCATCTGTGAGAACAACGGGCGGCCCGAGTTTGTCGTGCAGGTCATCGAGCAGGGCCTGGAGGATTTGGTCTTCTCCGACTCCTCGCCGCAGG
This sequence comes from Alectoris magna, assembly GCA_030625065.1. Taxonomy (NCBI): domain Eukaryota; kingdom Metazoa; phylum Chordata; class Aves; order Galliformes; family Phasianidae; genus Alectoris; species Alectoris magna. The sequence continues at coordinate 7,428,481 of CM060577.1, read as the reverse complement.
GTGAGAGCGATGGGGAGCTGCTGGTGCCGTTCTCTCGTGCTGGCGTAGCCGCCGGGCTTTGGCGTCGCTTGGGGATGGGGAGGATGTGGCGACGCTGTCGGTGTGTGCCACGCGGGGCTCAAAGCCTTTTCCTTTTGGCAGCTGTCTGGAATCGGATCATCGAGCCGGTGGCGATGATGAGGAAGGAGGCCGACATGCTGCGGCTCTTCCCTGAGTATCTGAAGGGCGAGGAGCTCTTTGGGCTCACGGTGCACGCGGTGCTGCGCATCGCCGAGTCGGTGGGTGCCAGGGTTGGGTTGGGCTTGGTGGGTGGGGAGAGGGGGTGGTGGGTCTCCCATTGGGAAGGGCTGCTGGCCGTGCTGGGGGTGTTGTGGTGCTGCTGTTTGACCCCCAGCCCCTCTGCTCCCTCCCCTGCAGCTGCCTGGTGTGGAGAGCTGCCAGAACTACCTGTTCCGTTACGGTCGCCATCCGCTCATGGAGCTGCCGCTGATGATCAACCCCACCGGCTGCGCCCGCGCGGAGCCCAAGATCCTCACCCACTACAAACGGTGAGCGGGGCAGGGGGGGCTGCGCTGCTGCCATCCCATGGATCCTTAGGGGGGAGTCCCTCATTTCTGACCCCCTCCCCTCCCACCTCCCCCCCCTCCCTTTGGTTCTCCCTAAGGCCGCACACCCTGAACAGCACAAGCATGTCCAAGGCTTACCAGAGCACGTTCACGGGTGAAACCAACACGCCGTACAGCAAACAGTTTGTGCACTCCAAGTCCTCCCAGTACCGCCGCCTGAAGACAGAGTGGAAGAACAACGTGTACCTGGCACGGTCCCGCATCCAAGGCCTGGGGCTCTACGCTGCCAAGGACATTGAGAAGCACACCATGGTCATCGAGTACATCGGCACCATCATCCGCAACGAGGTGGCCAACCGACGGGAGAAGATCTACGAGGAGCAGGTGGGGGTCTGGTGGGGGCACAGGGGTGTCTGGTTGGGGCAGGTGGGGGTCTGGTGGGGCACAGAGGGTGCTGGTTGGGACAGGTGGGGGCCTGGTGGGGCACAGAGGGTGCTGGTTGGGACAGGTGGGGGTCTGGTGGGACACAGGAGGTGCTGGTTGGGATGAGTGGGGGTCTGGTGGGACACAGGGGGTTTTGGGGGGTCTCAGATTAGGACATGAGAGTCTCCAGTCCGGGACAGTGGGTTCTGATTGGGGCATGGGGTCTCTAGTGGGGTATGGAGAAGTTCTATGAGGATGTGGGGGCCTCAGGGCAGCTGTGACCCCCCCTAATCCCCCTGTTTTCCCTATCAGAACCGTGGCATCTACATGTTCCGTATCAACAACGAGCACGTCATCGATGCCACGCTAACAGGGGGCCCAGCCAGGTGAGCACAGAACAATGCATCCCCCCTATAGAGAGACCAAGGGACCCCCAGTGCCTCCCCCCACCTGGTACTGATACCTCTGTACCCCCCCCCCCCCCCCTCCCCCTCCAGGTACATCAACCACTCGTGTGCCCCAAACTGCGTGGCTGAAGTCGTGACCTTCGACAAGGAGGACAAAATCATCATCATCTCCAGCCGGCGCATCCCCAAAGGGGAGGAGGTCAGGAGGAGGGCAGCGTGGGGTGGGCTGTGGGGATGGGGGGGCTCAGGGGGTGGAACGCAGGGCTGAGATGGGGGGGGGGGGGGGTCCAGCCGTGGGGATGGGGGGGGGGGGGTCCAGCCGTGGGGATGGGGGGGCTCAGGGGGAGGAAGGCAGGGCTGAGATGGGGGGGGTACAGCCGTGGGGATGGGGGGGCTCAGGGAGAGGAACGCAGGGCTGAGATGGGGGGGGGGGGGGGGGTACAGCCGTGGGGATGGGGGGGCTCAGGGGGAGGAACGCAGGGCTGAGATGGGGGGGGGGGGGGGTACAGCAGTGTGTGACTCCTTGCTTCCCCCCCCCCTTCCCCCAACAGCTCACCTACGACTACCAGTTTGACTTTGAGGACGATCAGCACAAGATCCCCTGCCACTGCGGAGCGTGGAACTGCAGGAAGTGGATGAATTAAACAGGGAGGAGGAAACAAAAAGAAATCAAACAAACACACATACGAAATAATACGAACCAACAGCCCCCCCCCCACCTCCCCCCCACCCCCAGGACAACGAAATGGAGCTGAGGGAGAGGGGGGGAGCGTGAGGGGAGGAGGGGGGGGGGGGGGACGACCCTCAGAGCCCTCCCCATAGCGGGGCTGTGTCAGGACAGCCGGGAGCACGGGGGGCCGAGCGGGACGGACGGATGGACAGACGGACAACTCAGGGTTTTCTTTGCTTCGTCCTGCAAGGAACACAAAGGCGGGGGAGGGGGGGGGGGGGGGGTGTCCAGCAAGTCACCCCCTCTGCCCCTCCCCCCACACCCCCCCTCCAGCTGGATCCCACCCCTTTAAACTGGGGAATACCCAGCAGAGCCGGAACGAGTTGGGAAAACAGCGGCTGGGATTTGAGGATTTGAGTTTTATTTTATAGAAACGAAAACAACAACAACAAAAAACCCCACCAAAACAAAAGAAAAAAAGAAAAACGACAACAGAACCCCCCCTCCCCCCCCCCCTTCCACCACCACCACCACCAAACTTGATTCATATTTGCTCGCTAATTACCAAGGTTAACACAAGACTCCTTGAGCTCTGACAATCCGGGCTCTGCTCCGTCGTCGGCGGCTGTCAGAGCTCCGCTCGGTTCCTTTCTTGGATCCTCTTTTTGTTTGTGAGTGTGGATGAGACCCCGGAGCGCCGCCGTGGGCCCCCCCCCCCCTCCTCCCCACCCCCTCTACCCCCCAACCCTTTTCCCCTCCCCCCCCCCCCCTTACTCTTCCCCTCCCCCCCCCCCCCCCCCCCCCAATCCTGCAGACACGAGGAGCTTCTGCACCCGAACCTACCTCATTTTAAGTGTTGGATTTGCTTTTTGTTGGTTTGATTTTGGTTGGTTTTTTGTGTTTGGTTTTTTTTTTTTCCTTTTTTTTTTGGGGGGGGGGAGGGGGGGGGTGCGCGGGGTTTGATTTTTCTCTCGTTGTTTTTAAATGTGAGCTCCCCCCCCCCCCCTCCTCCTCCTCCTCTTCTTCCCCCCTCCCCCTTCTGGTGCCCCGCCGTCCCCTGGTGAAAAACCCTCAGGGTGGGGGGATATGGGGGGGACCCCCCCCACCCTCATCCCAATGCGACAGCGTGAGGTTGGGGGGTGGAAACGTGGGGGATGGGGGGGGGGCACCGCTCCCCCCAAAAAGCTATTGGGGGGGGGGGGGGGGACGCCCTGTTGCCCCCCACGCTCCGCTGTTGGGGTGGGGGGGGGAAGGTTATTTATCTATTTATACCTTATATTGTATATACTATGGGGTGCGTGGGGGGGGGGTTGGGGGCTCTTTGTGCTCTGATTGGGGGGTGCAGGGGGTGGGGTGGGGGGCTGAGCTCCGTGGGGCAGCGATGGAGCAGCGTGTGGGGCATTACGGAGCCCCCAGCCCCAAGCGGGGGGGGAGGGGGGGGGGGGGCTGTTTGTAAACCCCCTTCCCCCCCCTCCCCCCCCCCTCCAATGCACCCCCAGGGCTCAAGGGGGGGCTCTTAACGCACAAACGGGCGGCGGGGGTGGGGGGCTGGCCCTTTTTTTGTGTGTGGGGGGGGACCCGGTGCCGGGGTGGGGGATGGGGGGGGGGGGCGCCGGGCGGGGCCGTTCTTTTAAAGCTGCTTCCGCAATTCAAAAAGCTGCAAAGATAAAAAAGAAAAAGGGGGGGGGGGGGGGAAGAAAAAAAGGAAAAAAAAAAAATAAAAATAAAGAAATCCAAACGAGCCGAGGGGGACGATGGGAAAGTTTTAAAGAAAAAAAGAAAAAAAAAAAAAAGGTTTAAAAAAAAAAAAAGAAAAAAAAAGAAGAAGAAAAATATACGAGAAGTTTAACTTTCAGAGCTGTACATAGGCCGGGGCGTGTAGAAAACCCGTTTTTACCAATACCGAAACCACTGGATGTTATTTTAAATAAAGCGCGTGAGAAGCCCGGCGCCTCGCTGTGCTCTTGGGGGGGGTGCGCCGGACCCCTCTTTTCCCCCCCCCGCTCCCCTCCATCTGTTGTTCCCTCTCCCTTCCAGGATCTCCGTGTTGTTCCTTTTCCCTTCCAGGACCCCGCGCGCTTCCCGTGTCCAGGCGCGAGGGGGGAAAGGTCGGCGGGCGGTCAGGGGTCACGTGGAGTGCGCGTATTTCCGGTCACGTGTGGGGTACTGGCGGAAGTGGTTCGCTGGCGCCGGGCGGAAGTGGGGCGGCGGCGGTGGTAGCGGCGGCGGACCCGGGGCCATGGAGGTGGGGACGGAGCGGGATGGGGACAGCCGGGGCGAACCGGGGGGGACCGTGAGGAGCCGCGAGGGCGGGCGTGGGGCTGCGGGCACCGAGAGGGTAACGAGAGCGGGGATAACGGGAGCGGGGCCTGGGCCCGGCCTTGTCTGTCCGTAGGAGCCCGGCCCCGGTCCGGCCGCGGAGAGCCCGGCGGAGCGCAGCGTCCCGGGAACGGAAGGTGACGGCGGGGGGAGGGTCGCGGTGTCCCCGGGCGGGTGGGCACTGTGCGGGGATGCGCGGGGGTTGGGGTGTCCCCGTGTTGGGGTCCGCGTGGTTTGGGGTGTCCCGGAGTTGGGATATCCCGGTGTTGGAGTGTGCCGTTACTGGGGTGTCCCGTTACTGGGGCGTCCCGGTGCTGGGACGTGCCATGGGTTTGGATCTCCTGGTGTTGGGGTGCCTCCTGTTTTGGGGTCTCCTGGTGTTGGGGTGTCTCTGTGTTGGGATCTCTGAACGTTTCGGGGTCTCCCAGTGTTGCGGCATCCACCTTTTGGGGGCCTCTCCTGTTTTTGGGCTCCACATTCTGAGGCGTCTCACGTTCGGGGTTTCCTGCTATCGATGTCCCCCATCTTTTGGGGTCTCCTATTTTGGGCTCCCCTTACTGCTGGCCACCCCTCACGCTGCCCCCCCTCCCCTCCCCCCCCCCCCCCCCCCTTAATCCCACCTCCCAGGGGAGCCCCTCCGTGGTGCCTACACCGCCTTCATGAAGTCGCACCGCTGCTACGACCTCATCCCCACCAGCTCCAAACTCGTCGTCTTTGATACCTCCCTGCAGGTGGGTGGGGGGGGGGCAGTATTGGGGGCCAGGAATGGGCTCTAGGCTGCCTGGGGGGTCCCAATATCTCCCACCCCCTCACCCCCCTCTCCGTGTCCCTGCTGTAGGTGAAGAAGGCTTTCTTTGCACTGGTCACCAATGGTGTGAGGGCAGCCCCACTGTGGGACAGCAAAAAGCAGAGCTTTGTGGGTGAGTGTGTGTAAGGGGGGGGGGGGGGGAATCCCGGGGGGGTTGGCAGGACCCCACTTACACCCCCCATCCCCCCCCCCCCACCCCCCACAGGCATGCTGACCATCACCGACTTCATCAACATCCTGCACCGCTACTACAAGTCACCCATGGTAGGAGGGGGAGGTGATGGGGGGTGGGGGGGGGGTGGGGGGCTGCCCCAAAACCCTTTGGGGTGGGGGGGGGGGGGGGTGTGTGGGGGGAGTGTCCCGCTGGCTGAACCTGGAGTTTTCTGCTCAGGTGCAGATCTACGAGCTGGAGGAGCACAAAATTGAGACGTGGAGAGGTAACAGAGCCGCTGCCTCCCGCTGCCCCATCTGCGTGTGGGGTGCCCCAAAGCTGAGCCTCCCCTCCCCACAGAGGTTTACCTGCAGGACTCCTTCAAGCCGTTGGTCTGCATCTCCCCTAACGCCAGGTGGGGGCTGTTGGGGTGGGGGGGGCGGGGGGGTTCAGGTGGCAGCGTGGGGTGAGACGGGGTGGGGGGGGAGGGGGGGGTCTGCATGAGCCTCAATTCCTTTTTCTCTCTCTCCACCCCACAGCCTCTTTGACGCCGTCTCCTCCCTGATCCGGAACAAAATCCACCGCCTCCCCGTCATCGACCCCGACTCGGGCAACACTCTGTACATCCTCACCCACAAACGCATCCTCAAGTTCCTCAAACTCTTTGTAAGTCCCCTCCCCACGCAGCAATGGGTGCTGCCCCGAGACGAGCCGTATCCGGGCTGTGCCAGGTACTGCAGGCTCCGGGGTGTTGGGTGGGGGGGGGGGTGGGGGGAGGAGGGGTGGGCACAGGTTTGGTGCTGGGGGTTCCCTGGGCGATGTTGGGGTCCCGCTCCGCACCCAGCGCTCTCTGCTTTCACTCCTAGGACCCCATCCCAGCCCTCCCCCCCTCTATGAGCCGGGGCGCAGCCAGCAGCACTGCAGGGTTTAGGGAGCATCAAACCGTGCCAGCGTCAGCACTGTCCTCCCTCCCCCTCCTCGTCCCCTGCAGATTGCAGAGGTCCCAAAGCCTGAATTTATGGCCCGGACCCTGGAGGAGCTGCAGATCGGTACCTACAGCAACATCGCCGTGGTGAGCACCAGCACTCCCATCTACGTGGCTCTGGGTATCTTCGTGCAGCACCGCGTGTCTGCTCTGCCCGTGGTCGATGATTCAGGTGAGGCTTTGGGTGCAGCGTCCCGATACGTGGGGGGCTCAAACCATCCCCTGGCTGCAGCCCTGTGGGTCCCCCCCCCTCCACCCCAGTTTTGCAGCTCCAGCTCTCCCTTGCAGGGCGGGTGGTGGACATCTACTCCAAGTTCGACGTTATCGTGAGTATTGCAGTTGTGGAACGGAGCTGGAAGGGATGGAGGTTGGGGCTGCGGGGTTGTGCGGGTCCCAGCTGCCCCCCCCCCCCCTTTTCTTTCCCTTTCCCCCCCTCTCCCCTCCCAACCCCTTTTTCCTTGCCCCAGAATTTGGCAGCTGAGAAGACCTACAACAACCTGGACGTGACGGTGACGCGGGCTCTGCAGCACCGCTCCCATTACTTCGAAGGGGTCCTCAAATGCTACAAACACGAAACGTTGGAAGCCATCATCAACCGCCTGGTGGAGGCCGAGGTAACTCACACCCCACACAGCGCCGTGGGGTCCCCGTGCCCACCTCAGACCCCCCCCATCATCCCCCCAACTCCCCCCCCCCCCTCCCCTCCTCCAGGTGCACCGTTTGGTGGTGGTGGATGAGAGCGACGTGGTGAAAGGCATCGTCTCCCTCTCGGATATCCTCCAAGCCCTGGTTCTCCCAGAGGGCTCCGAGCCCTGAGTGGTGCCGTGGGGGGGGGGGACTCTGCCCATCCCGGTGCCCCCCACCCTCCCCTCCCGCTCACCAGCAGCAGCAGCAGCAATAACCGCCGGCTGTGGGGCAGGGCCAGCCTCTGCCTCCCCCCACACCGGGCACTGTGGCAGGCACTTGGGCATCCCCCAGCCCCTCAGTGTGCTCCCTATGGGGCGCTGACCCCAGTTGAGAGGGGGGGGGCTGCATGGAGCCAGGTTGGGCTGGGGGTGTCCCGACCCTACATAGGTTTATTTCCCCCCCCCCCCCCCCCCCCCCTCACTCTGCTCCATCCGGCCCCCTCACCGCCACCACTTTGTATGCAGAGAGAAACAGCAAATAAACACAGACCTGGCACCGATGCAGCCTCGTTGTGTGGGGCACTGAAAGGGAGGGGGGGGGGGGGTTGGGGGGGAGCTGTGGGGGGAGCACTGGGACTCCCCCCCCCCCCCCCCCCCCCGCATTGCTGTCGGGGGAATCTGCTGAGCTCAACCAGCCCCTAAATCCCTGTTTGTTCTGCCGGTGGCTTTGCTGAAAGGTTGGGATTGGGGATGTGGGGTGAGCGGGGGGAGCCGGGGTTGGACCCCCGTATGAGGGGGGGGGGGTGTGTGTGGGGGGGTCTCTGCCCGCCCCATCCATCTCTGCTCGGGGGAGGCACGAAGCTGTGCTGAGCGCAGCACATTCCGGGCCGGGGGGGGGAGTTGTGAGTGCAGCCATCAGCACCTCCAGTGTCCAACACAGCGGTGTGAGGTGAGAACCGCGGCGGCGGTGGTGGTGAGGGGGGAGGGAGGGTGGGGGGGGGGTCCATGAGCTCCCGGTGCCGTACCGGGGGGGTGGTTCCGGTGCCGGCGGTGCCGTTGCCATGCCGCCGCCGGAGGGTTGCTAAGCTCCGCTCGGAGCCCGCGTGGGCTGCAGCTCTCGGTGCCAAACCCGGCAATCGCCTCGTGCTGGCGCAGAGGGGGGGTGGTGGTGGTGGGGGGGGGGGGGGTTGGAAAGGATCCCCGGGGACCGGAGTGGGGGGGGGGGGGGGGGGGAACCTCGGTGGGGGGAGGGGGAACCCGGGGGGCTGCACCCCACATGCAGGCAGTGCCACCGCGCTCCCACGTGCGGCTGTGCCGGACCGGGCGGGCGCCTGGTTGTGCCAAACCGGCAGCACCGGGGCCGCCTCTACGACCCCCCCGGACCATGCTGGGGGGGTACGGAGAGGGGCGCGGGGCGCCTGACGATCTGCGAACGGACCCAAGTGCTGCTGGTGGAGATCAACGCGGTGACGTGTTGCAGCCCGGCCGCCGGGATGGCCGCAGGGTGCCGGCCCGCGTCCCCGTGGGGCTACCAACGCTTCGCCGGGGAGTACACGTGAGTGGGGCTTAAGAGGGGGGGGACGGGACGGACCGGACGGGACGGACACCCCCCCCATCCCGCCCCCCCCCCCCCAACCCCCTCACGCCCCCTCTCTGTGTTGCAGGTTCCTGGAGAAGCGCTTCGTGGCGGAGCTGCCCCCCCCCCGGCCCCGCGCTGCCCCCCCTCAGGACTTCACCTCCCACCACCCCCCCCCCCCCGGCTCCGCACCGCCCCCGGCTTCGTGCCCCCCTCCCCGTTGAAACGCAGTACGGCCCCCCCCTGGAGCGGCACCCGCCGGGCCCCCTCTGCGCCCCATCGGCAGCAGCCAGGCCGGGTCCCCCCAGCTACGAGACCCACATGAGGAGAGCGCGGGCGGCCCACCTGCGCCGGGGGGGGCCGCCCCCTTACATCTCCCCCCCCGCCTACGACGCTCCGCACCGCACCCTGCAGCCCCCCCTCCCCGCCCAAAGGCCGCGCAGCCCCCTCCCCAAACCCCGCGGCCGTGGGTCTGTGCCGGGGGGCTGCAGCCACACTCTGCCCCGCGCCGCCACCGAGGGGGGGTCCCGATGGCCCCGCGGGATGCAGCCCCCCCCAGGAATAACGGGACCCCCCCGGCACTGCCAGACCCTTCCCCGCACCGCAGCCCCCCGGCACAGACCCATAGGGCACGGTGGGGGGCGGCGGGGGACGGGGGGCCACGTCCTCATCGACGCCACGCGTGTGGTGGTCCGGGCTCAGTACGTGCCCCCCCCGCAGCGACACCAGGTGCGTTACACCGGGGGGGTCTCCGTTCCTGCCACCCCCCGTCCAGGAACCCCCTCCGTACCCCACGGAGCCCCCACCCCCCCCTCAGCTCTCTCACCCACCCGTGGCTCCAAGCAGAGCCCGGGGAAGGGTGGGGGGTCCCGGGGACGGCCCCCCCCCGCGGCGACCGGCCCTATACAGCCAGGCGCTGCGGGAGGCGGTGTCCCGAATCCGACGGCACACGGCGCCCGATTCCGACTCCGATGCCGAGGGGGGGTCCGGGGGGGGGGCGACAGCGGCCGTGCCGCGATGTCAGCGCCTACAGCAGCAGCAGCAGCATGGAGAGCCTGGGGGGGCCCCCCCCGGGGACGGCCAGCCCTATCCTGGCTTGATGGGGGGGGGAGGGGGGGGGGATGCTGCGAGGGTGTGGGTATGTGGGGGAGGGGCTTCGGAGGGTGCGGCGTGGGGGGGGGCGGGGTCTGGAGGGGTGCGGTTGTGTTGGAGGAGGGGCTTTGGGGGGGGCGGACCCCAATAAAGGCTGTGGGGGTTCAGTGCTGCTGCGCCTCTGCTCCGTGTGTGTGTATTTGGGGGGGGGGGGGGGGGGAAAGGAAGGGGGGTCTCAACCCCAAACTTTGGGCGTCCAACCTCAAAACTGGACCCAAACTTCAGAGCTGCAGCCCCCAAACTGACGCTGCGTTGGGGACCCCAACCCCCAGCTGTCCCCGTGGGGGGGAAGGGGGGAGGTGACCCTCTGCTGCCCCGTAGCATTTCGTGTCCCCCCCCCCCCCTCCCACACCCCCCCCCAGCACTGAGGCCGCTGTGTGACCTCACAGCCCGATGTCACCGCGCTGTGTCCCTGCGGAGGTGGCACATTGTCCCCCCCGCCCCCCCCCCGGGTCCCCTCCGTGTAATTAGCGGTGCCCGAGCCGGGGGGGGGGGCTGACGTCAGGGCCGGGGGGGGACCCCGTGTGAGTCACCACTTGGATTTGGGGGGGGGGGGGGAGGGGGGGAACCGTCCCCCACATCGCCGCCACCCTCTGAGTCACAGCGCTGAAGGGGGGGGGGGGAGGGGAGGATCCCCCCCGCCCAAAGGAAACCGCACCACTTCGTGGCCCCAATTTGTGCGTTATTTAAAACCTTCTCCGCCCCCCCTCCCCCCCCGCGCCACGCTGTCATTATCGCCGCGGCACCGCCGGAGGTCACCGCGAGGGGACACGGAACCCATGGGGGGGGGGGGGGGGTCCCCGGACACGTCACCCTCAGCCCCCGCGTGGCACGGGGTCGTGGGGGGGGCCGCTGTCGGGGGTGGGGGGGGGTTCCTACCCGGAGCTGTGCTGCAGCACGGTTTGGTTCGGCTCAGTTCGGCACAGCTCGGCACGGAGCAGCCCCCCCCCCCCCCCCCCACCCTCCAGCCCCATCCCGACGCCCCCCGCCCCGCGTTGCCCCTCCGCCACCGGCAGATGTCGCCGCTCCTTCGGTGACACCGGGGGGGACACTGGGAGGGGGCAGCGGGGGGTCCCACGGGGCGCCGTATCCCAATTCCCGGTGCCATCTCACTCAGGTCCATCCATATGGGATCTAGGATTGGTCCCGTAGATCCTGGTCCCATGGTGCCACATCCCAATTCCTGGTGCCGTGTCCCACAGCGCCACATCCCGCTTTCCTATTCCCAGTCCCCCCAATGCCATAATGTCATATCCCACAGAGCCACAGCCCGGATCCTGGTGCCGTATCCCATAGTGAGATCCAGTTCCCAGGGCCCCATTGCCGTATCCCCGTTCCCAATGCCGTATCCACAGTGCCCTACCCCATAGTGCTGTATCCCACAGCGCCCTATCCCACCATGCCCTATCCCATGGTGCCCTATCCCATAATGCCATATACCACAGCTCCATATCCCATAGTGCTCTATCCGACGGTGCCCTACCCCATAGTGCCGTATCCCACAGTACTCTATCCCATAATGCCCTATCCCATAGTGCCACATCCCATAGTGCCCCTTCCATAGTGCCGTATCCCACAGCTCCATATCCCATAGTGTCATATGCCATAGCGCCCTACCCCACAGTGCCACATCCCATAGTGCCCTACCCCACAGTGCCATATCCTACAATGCCACATCCCATAATGCCACATCCCATAGTGCCCTATCCAATAGTGCCCTATCCCATAGTGCCATATCCCACAGCTCCATATCCCACAGTGCCACATCCCGTAGTGCCTTACCCCTCAGTGCCATATCCTACAATGCCACATCCCATAATGCCATATCCAATAGTGCCCTATCCCATAGTGCCATATCCCATAGTGCCATATTCCATACCTCCATATCCCACAGTGCCATATCCCATAGTGCCCTACCCCATAATGCCACATCCCATAGTGCCCTACCCCACAGTGCCCTATCCCATAGTGCCATATCCCATAGTGCCCTATCCCACAGTGCCCTATCCCATAGTGCCCTACCCCATAATGCCACATCCCATAGTGCCCTATCCCACAGTGCCCTATCCCATAGTGCCCTATCCATAGTGCCCTATCCCATAGTGCCATATCCCATAGTGCCCTACCCCATAATGCCACATCCCATAGTGCCCTACCCCACAGTGCCCTATCCCATAGTGCCATATCCCATACCTCCATATCCCACAGTGCCCTATCCCATAGCTCCATACCCCACTGCTCCACATCCCGCAGCGCCCTACCCCATCATAAAGCCCTACCCCATAACTCCCTACCCCACAGTGCCCTACCCGACGGTTCCCAATCCCACTCCGCCCTACCCCACACCCCACCCCCACCCCCCCCACCCCCCCCCGGCCCCATTTCCCACCCCCTACCCCACTTTACCACCCCGATGCCCGCCTCGGTGCCGCCTCTCCCACCCCTCACCCTGGCCATCCAGGAGCGCTGTTCAGCCACGCACTGAATGCTTCATTGTTACCCTGACTCGGAGTCACAGATAATTACCTCAATTAGTTACAATGGCAGAGTAATAAATCCAGGCTTAGAGTCTCCCACCCCACTGCGGCTCCTCAGATTAATCCAGCGCGGACGAACGGCGCTGAAAGGAATGATGGACAATTCATTAAACGCCCTCAGCGCCGCACCGGGACCCGTGAAGTCCGTCGGCAACCCCGGCGGCTCCGGCTTTGTCCTCGATTGTTCCGTTGCTCACCGGGTTCGGGTGGGTGACGGCTGCGGTCCCCCCGGCTCTGCTCTGCCCGAGGATTAGGGGCCATCCCGGAGAGGTTGCTGGGAGAGGCGGTTCCGAGCCGGAGGAATGCGGGGGTTGATTTGGGATTGGGATGGGATGGGATGGATGGGATGTGGGGGGGGGAGGGGGCGGCTGTGGGTTGTGGTGGGAGGTGGGGGACAGATCTGAGTGTCCTGCAGGGCTGGGAGGGGGTCGGTCTGGCTGGCTGGCTGGCTGTCCCGTATTACAGGGCACAGCTCTTGTCCGTCCGTCCTGCGCCTCTCTGGCCATGGGTCTGTCTGTCTGACCCGCATCGCTGGGCATGGTTGCGGTCCATCTGTACTTGCACCTCTGGATATGGATCTGTCGGTCTGTCCTGTGCCTCTGAGTGAGGTTCTGTCTGTCTATCCCATATCTCCGGGCATGGACCCGTCTGTCTGTCCTGAACCTCAAGGCACAGCCCTGTCAGTCTGTCCTGCACCTCTGGGCATGGCCCTGTCCGTCTGTCTGTCCCACATCCCTGGGCATGGCCCTGTCCGTCTGTCCTGCCCTCTCCGATCTCTCCTGGTCCCTCTGTCCCACCCCTGCTGTCCGTCTGTCCTGTATCTCCCAGCACTCTCCCCATCCCTCTGGCCCAGACACTTCCCGGAGGTTCCCCCCCCCAATCTGCCTCCCCCCGGGCTGTTATCCCCCCCCATAACCCCCCCTTCAGTCCCCCCCCAGATGTTGTCCCCCCCTTCTGTCCCCTCCAGGTGTTCCCCCCCGATTTCCCCCCTTCACTCCCCCCAGCTGTTGCCCCCGATGTCCCCTCCCCACTTCTGCCCCCCCCAGATGTTGTCCCCCCCCCTTTCTGTCCCCTCCAGGTGTTCCCCCCCCCGATGCCCCCCCTTCACTCCCCCAGATGCTGCCCCCCGATGTCCCCTCCTCCCTCCTACCCCCCCAGCTGTTGCCCCCCAATCTCCCTCCCTCCCCCCCAGATGTTGTCCCCCCCTCCCTTCCCCCCCCCCCAGATGTTCCCCTCTTCCAGCTGTGCCAACCACCCTGGGCGGAGCTGCCCTTTCCCCGGCGCTATTTCCAGCGCTGCTCTGTTTGTCCCCTCCGGGGGGGGGGGGTGGTGTGGAGGTGGGAGGAGGGGGGAGGGGGGGGGGGGTCTGCACCGGGGCTGCCCGTCCCACCTGTGGGGGGGGGTCACCGGCGCAGGAAAAGCTGAGTAACAGCGGTGACTTTTGGGAATGTCGCTATCTATACCGCCGTCCCCACCGCAGGAACGCGGCGCCTCCGGGCGCGTCGATAACTCCGGTTATTTCGGGGCTGTGTTTATTCCGTCTCTCCGTATCCGTACCTCTGCGGAGGGGGGGGGGGACAGAGTTGGGGGGGGGGGGGGCTGGGGTTTCCCTCCCTCCCTTCCCCCCCCCCCCCTCCCACCACCACTTTTTTTTTCCCCAGAACCATCAACTTTTCCACTATGGGCTCCGGGATATTTCTGGCTCTGGACTCATCCCGCAGCGCCCGCTGTTCGCGGCTCCGCTTTGCGCCTTCGGTCCCCGGGGAGGGCGGACCTTCATCCCCAGCTCCCCCCCCCCCCTCGCCCCCAAATAAGGGTGGGCGCTGCCGGGACCGGGGGGCTGCAGGCGATGGAGCTCCTCAGCCCCTTCCTCGTGGGTTTCGTTGGGTTTCGTTCGATGCCCGAATTGGGGAAGGGGTCACCATCCTAACGGGGTACCCGGATGTGTCCCCTGATGTGGGGAGGGGGGGGGGGAACGAGCCCCACATCGTCCCAGGGAGGTGCCCGACCCGAGGGGATCCCCATCCTATGGAGACACCCGTGGCAGTGGGGCTCCCACCCCAAAGGACATCCGTTGTGGCAATGGGACCCCCACCCCATAGGATATCCACCCTATGGGACCCCCATTGAGGCAGTGGGGTCCCCACCTCATAGGATATCCACTCCATGGGACCCCCATTGTGGTAGTGGGGCACCCCCCCCCCCCCCAAGGGGTCTCCCGCTCCATGGGACACCCACCCCATAGGACCCCCATTGAGGCAGTGGGACACCCCCCAAGGGGACACCCCCCATGGGATGCCCACCCCGAGGGTTCCCCCACCCGCATGAGACCCTTCTCCCCGGGTAACCCCAACCTTGGGGGGATTCCCATCCCAGTGGGATGCCCCCCCCCCCCCCCCCCCCCCCATTCCCTCTGGGTACCAACCCCACAGCCGTACCCCCAAATTGACTGCAGTTTTTCCCTCTCCATCCTCATCCACACCCCACACCGCACCGCCGCCCCCACACCCCCAGCCCCATAACCTCCCTGCCCTCCCAACCCCCCTTCCTCCCCCCCGAGCCGGGGGGGGCCGTCAGCGTCTCCGGGAGCGGTGATGGACGACGTTCATTCCGTGTCTGCATCCCCGGATCCCCCCCCCCACACCCCCCTGCTTCCCCCCCGCTGTTCCCCCCCGCCGAGCGGCACCGACCCCACAGAGCCCCACAGAATTCCAGGCATTGGGAACGCGCCCCCCAGGTGCCATGGTGATGGGCGCCCGACCCCAACGGGGTTGGGATATGATGGGATGGGGGACACCGGGCAGTGGGGTGTAGGTGGGACGGACGGACGGACGGACGGATGGATGGAGAGAAATGGGTTGGGGTGGATGCGGGGATGGGGGGAGGGATGGGGATGGAGGGCGGATTTGGGGTCACTGAGCCCCAATGTGGGTCCTTCCCCCCCCCCCCCCCCCCAAGAACCAAACGGGGCAGCTCTGATAAAAATAAATCCTTTATTCTTCTCTGGAGCCCATCAAGCAGCCAGAGCTGCAGCAAAGCATCGTTTGTTCATTCATTCTTGGTATAAAAAATAACATCACCGCCACCGGGAAGCGAGGGGCAGAGAGTGGGGATTCCCATAGGGCAAAGAGACCCCCCCCAAAGAGGGAAGAATGGGACCCCAATGCGGTAAAGAGTGGGGACTCCCATGGGGTGAGGAGTGGGGAGCCCCGGAGGGTGAAGAATGGGGACTCCCATGGGGCAAAGAGACCCCCGAAGAGGGAAGAATGGGACCCCAATGGGGTGAAGAGTGGGACCCCCCAAAGGGCGAAGAGTGGGGAGTCCCACAGGGCAAAGAGACCCCCAAAGAAGGAATAATGGGACCCCAATGGGGTGAAGAGTGGGGACTTCCACGGGGCAAAAGGGTGGGGACCCCCAAAGGGCGAAGAGTGAGGCCTCCAGAGGACAAGGAGTGGGACCCCTGTGGAGCAAAGAGTGGGACCCCCAAAGGGGAAGAGTGGGACCCCCATGGGGCAAAGATTGGGATGCCCAAAGGGTGAAGAATGGGGAGCCCCGAAGGCTGTAGAGGGGGGGGCTCCCAAAGGGCAAAGACTGGGGACCCCCAAAGGGTGAAAAGTGGGAATCCTATGGGGCAAAGATTGGGATGCCCAAAGGGGAAGAGTGGGGACCTCCAAAGGGCAAAGATTGGGACCCCCAAAAAGTGAAGAGTGGGGATCTCCAAAGGGCAAAGATTGGGACCCCCAAAGGGTGAAAGTGAGACCCCCATGGAGCAAAGCTTGGGACCCCCAAAGGACGAAGAGTTGGGACCCCCCCCACCCCCAATAAATACTTTATTTACAACGGCACCAAACCCAAGGGGGGGGGGGGTCGCTTCCCTCCTCACCCCCTCCCCACATCAGCACCCCCGCAGCTCCACGCCACCCATCCCAGGTACCTGGATGGGCACCCACGAAGCCCCCCCCCCATCCCCCTACCCCCCTACCTCCCCCCCCCCAATCCCCCCCACCCCGTGGGGTGACACTCACAGGCACTCGTGCAGCACCTGCGTGTTGGTGCAGTTGAGGCAGCTGACGTGGCAGCACCAATGGAAGGTGCAGTTGCAGCGCTCGGTGACCCGTTGGGTGCGCGTGCGGAACCCCCTCCCGCAGCACAGCAGCTCACACCCATCCAAGCCCGGTGAGGAGCTGTTGCACGCCCTCCCCGCCGTCCCGGCCGTCCCCATCTTCCCGCTGTAGGTACAGAAATTGGGCGACTTTTCGAAGTAAACCAAATCTTGTGGCGAGGGAGGTTTATGAGCCGGGTTTTCGGGTTCCAGGTGATGAAGTTCGACCCTGGAAGCTCGGTTGCTTCCTTTGTTACCGTAAATGACCCTGGAGGCTCCGTCGAAGCGGTCTTTGAGGACGTCGCCCACGGCTCGGAAGGTGGGCAGGCGCATCCAGCAGGTGCGCACGGTGCAGGAACCCGACATGCCGTGGCATTTGCACTCCTGGCGCATCTCGGAGAAGACCGTCTGCAATGGGAGGGTAACCGGGGGGGGGGTGGGGGGGTGGGAGAGGGGTTGGGGGTGGATGGGGTCGGGAGGGGGCAGTTTTGGGGGGAAGGGATGGGTTTGGGGTGAACCCTCCCCACTCCCCCCCAACCCGGAGTCGCCCATCCTGTGGGTTTGGGTTTGTTGTCGTGGCAATGGGTGACGCTCGGAGAACGTGGGGCCCAACCAGAGCCCGCCCTGTGCTTTGTACCCTACTCAGTGGGGTGAGCTGGGGGTCCTTTGTGGTCATATCTAAGCCCAGCCTGCAGAAAGGGGTGATATGGGGTCCCCATGGGGTGAGCTGGGGGTCCCTTGTGGTCATATCTAAGCCCAGCCTGCAGAAAGGGGTGATATGGGGTCCCCATGGGGTGAGCTGGGGGTCCCTTGTGGCCATATCTAAGCCCAGCCTGCAGAAAGGGGTGATATGGGGTCCCCATGGGGTCAGTTGGGGGTCCCTTGTGGCCATATCTAAGCCCAGCCTGCAGAAAGGGGTGATATGGGGTCCCCATGGGGTCAGTTGGGGGTCCCTTGTGGCCATATCTAAGCCCAGCCTGCAGAAAGGGGTGATATGGGGTCCCCATGGGGTCAGTTGGGGGTCCCTTGTGGCCATATCTAAGCCCAGCCTGCAGAAAGGGGTGATATGGGGTCCCCATGGGGTCAGTTGGGGGTCCCTTGTGGCCATATCTAAGCCCAGCCTGCAGAAAGGGGTGATATGGGGTCCCCATGGGGTCAGTTGGGGGTCCCTTGTGGCCATATCTAAGCCCAGCCTGCAGAAAGGGGTGATATGGGGTCCCCACGGCCGTACCCAACCCCACCCCATAGAAAGGGAGAGATATTGAGGTCCCCACGGGGTGAGCTGGGGGTCCCCAAGGCCGTTCCGACCCCACTCAAAGGGGTGACATGGGGGTCCCCACGGGGTGAGCTGGGGGTCCCCCACGGCCGTTCCAACCCCACTCAACTCTAAGGCCTGACATAGGGGGTCTCCAAGGCCACACTCAACCCCAACCCCAACCCACACAAAGGGCTAACAAAGGGTCCCCACGGCCATACCCAACCCCACCCCACACACAAAGGGTCAGGCTGCGTCCCCCCCCCACGGGACCCCCAACACCCCCCCCAACACCCCCCAACACCACCAAACCCCCCCGGGTCCTGACCATGCGCCCGGCCTCGTTGTTGTGTAGGTTCATCAGGAAACGCAGATCCCGGCCCTTCTCACTGGAATCCACAAATTCCCTCCCGAAGATCCTTCCGAAATCGATGTTATCACTGCAGCCCCCCCAGTGCCAATCGGACCACCGGGACCGCGTCGTCGATAATCACAGGTACAAGACTCGATGGAACCCTCGGAACACGACCGGGCCACCGAATGCGTCACGCCGGCGCTGGTGATGGCGAAGATGAACGCCGTCTCCCGGCATCCTGTGGGGCAAAGAGGGGGGAGATCACAGCACTGCAAAGACCCCCAGAGCCAGGCCTATAAGGGGGGGGGGGGTCACGGTGGAGGAACCCCAAGGGTTGCGCCCGTGGGGAAGGCTTTATGGGGACTCCCCCCCCCCCCCCTC
>CM060577.1:7374543-7410068 GCA_030625065.1 Alectoris magna | reverse complement strand
TGAGGTCTGCTGTATGAAGCACACATGACTCCAGTACCGGCCCTCCAGCACCCCATCTCGGCTCACTTATGAAAAGCAGCTCTGGGACAACCACCGTGCCAGCAGCACGCCCAACTTACATCACTGAACTCCAGGGGTAAACTCTCGGTGGGCTGCAGCTCCGCAGCACTCAGGTACAGGTCGGTGGGGGCTGCCTCCAGCTCCTCGGGTACGGCCAGCACCTGCTCAGGGACGTACATCTGGGGGGGCAGGCGGAGGTGCAGAGGGCAGCAGGGCTCCTCCGAGAGGCTGACGGGAACAGGTTTGTTGCATGGCACCTCCTCGGAACCCTGGCATGGTTTGAACAGCGTCTGGTTGGTGTCCTGGCAGATGTCTGTGAGATCGTGGTCAAGGGAAAAGAGCAGCATGGCTACAGCGTGACTGCGTGCAGGGAATTATAGAGGGGTCGGGGTTGGAAGGGAACTTAAGAGATCATGGAGCCATGGGATGGGTTGGAGGACCGTGGGGGGGTGGGGGGGTTGGGAGGGACTCCGAAGGACAATGGATGGTTGGGTTGGATCTCAAAGAGGATGGAACCGTGGGATGGTTGGGATGGAAGGGACCTTAAAGAGCATGGAATGGGTTGGAGATCCATGGGATGGTTGGGTTGGAAGGGACCTTAAAGAGCATGGAATGGGTTGGAGATCCATGGGATGGTTGGGATGGAAGGGACCTTAAAGAGCATGGAATGGGTTGAACCATGGGATGGTTGGGTTGGAAGGGACCTTAAAGAGCATGGAAGGGGTTGGAGATCCATGGGATAGTTGGGTTGGAAGGGACCTTAAAGAGCATGGAAGGGGTTGGAGATCCATGGGATGGTTGGGTTGGAAGGGACCTTAAAGAGCATGGAACCACGGAATGGGTTGGAGAACCATGGAATGGTTGGGTTGGAAAGGACCTTAAGAGCATGGAATGGGTTGGAGAACCATGGGATGGTTGGGATGGAAGGGACCTTAAAGAGCATGGAATGGGTTGGAGATCCATGGGATGGTTGGGATGGAAGGGACCTTAAGGATCATAGAACCATGGGATGGTTGGGTTGGAAGGGACCTTAAGGAGCATGGAATGGGTTGGAGAACCATGGGATGGTTGGGATGGAAGAGATCTCAAACATTATGGAACCACAGGATGGCTGGGTTGGAAGGGACTCCAAAGAACATGGAACAACGGATGGTTGTGTGGGAGAACCACGGGATGGCTGGACTGGAAGAGAGCTCAAAGACCACGGAACCATGGACGGTTGGGTTGGAAGAGACCTTGAAGATCACGGAACCACGGGGTGGGTTGGGATAGGAGGGACCTCCAAGATCAAACCACCATAGAAGGGTTGGGTTGGAGGGGATATCATAGATTTAGAAGCACGGAGTGGTTGGGTTGGAAGAAATCTTAAAGAGCAGCGAACCACAGAATGGCTGAGTGGGATGGGACCCCCAGAGCCCCCCCCAGCCCCACCGCCATCAGCCCCCCATGGCAATGAGCACCTCCAGGGATGGGGCACCCAAAGCTCCCTGGGCGGCGCGTCGGTAAAACCCATTTCAAAGCATCTCCAGGCGCAGCAGAGGTGGCTGCAGGGCCTTCCCACAGCCGGGACTGCGGTTCTGCTGCTTCCACCCTTTTTCCTTCCCATGGAAAACAAACCAACCCCATTCCTGGCTGAGGCGTCGATGGATTTCCTGCCTTTCATCAACACCGCTGCAGCTGAGCAGGGAGGTGGGAGAGCGAAGCCCATCTTTGGGCAAGAACACCAACATCATCCACCCACATCCCACCGGGTGCTCAGCGCCACTTTGGGGTCACACCCCACCAATCCCAGCCCCGAGCACCCAGCCAGGCTGCTGCGACCCCCTCCCCCCCCCCCCCTACTTTGCAGCCTCTCCTTTGTGGGAGAGGAAAAGCGACACTCAGCCCCGCAGATGTCGGCACAAAGCGCCGGGTTGGAGCCCGTTTCCCAACTGACCGCAGCTCTGTGCTCACAGGGGGCCAACAACCCCGGGCTGCCACGAGGGTGAACTGCAAGCTGATGGCTCACATGCATGGAAACCCAGCCCTGCTTTCTGCACCCCCCCCCCCCTCCCTTTACCCCCACCCTGCTCGGATCCAGCCAGCCGCAACCTGCCTTGCTCAGAGCATGAGGAGGAGGGGGCTGCATCCGGCCCTCCTTCCCACCCCCCACAGCCACAGGAGAGGAGCACCAGCAGCTTCCAGCTCCCAGCAATGAGCCCCGGAGCTCATCGTCCCACTGCCGTCCCCCCCCCCCCCCTCCCAGCAGCGTTCCGCACGCACCCACCCTCAGCTCACACCTTTGGGTGGGGGTCCCACCAACCACTGCCGTGACGCAGAGCAGCTCCTGAGCCGAGGGGACGCAGCACCACGCGGGACCTCCAGCCCCAACCCATGCTCTGCAAAGCCCAGTTTGGGGTCTGCAGCGCAGGGACCCGCAGTCGGGAGGTCCCCGTGTCCATCCCCGGTGCCCAGCACCACCTTGGGGTGCCCGAACTCAGCTGGCATCCTGCAGGAAAACATTGCTTTGGGCTCCTGTTTGAAACCAACGGCTACAGCAAACCGCCGGCCTTGATTGAGGGCCACGAGAGGGGGGCAAAGAGGATCCAAACCACGGGCGGGGGGAGGGGGGGGGGGGGGGGGTTCCCAGAGTACAGCAGGATGGAAGGATACGAGCCAGGCAGTGGCGGGCCATGGGCAGCGAGGGGTTGGAGCAGCGCACGTCGTCCACGAAGGCCAAACACCTCTGGCTGGAGCGTGTGGTGTGAGCCTGGGGGGGGGGGGGGGAAGGGGCAGCTCAGAGCACTGCCTGCTTCCAGAGGACCCCCCCCAAGAGCAAAGCTGGTTCTGAATGGAGTGCTGGGTGCGATGGGGGCGGGGGGTGGTTGCACCGGGGGGCTGGGAGGACTCTTGAGGTTCATCAGTGTACCAAGGAATGGCTCCCAACTCGTTGTTCAGGGAGGAGTGCACACACGGCCAGGCCATGGGAACGCGTAGGGCCCTACGTGGGGGGGTGCAATGGAAGGGATACGGGGCTGACCTGCTGGAAAGGAGCTCTGCAGAGGAGGATCTGGGTGACCAATGGGTGACCATGAGCCAACCGTGTGTGCCCTGTTGGCCATGGAAGCCAATGGTGTCCCAGCTGATCAATGGTTGACCAATAAATGGGTGACCATGAGCCAACTGTGTGCCCTGTTGGCCATGAAGGCCAAAAATGCCTTGGTTGACCAATGGCTGACCAATGGTTGACCAATAAATGGGTGACCATGAGCCAGCAGTGGGCCCTGGTGGCCATGAAGGCCAACAGTGTCCTGGCTGACCAACAGTTGACCAATGGTTGACCAATAAATAGGTGACCATGAGCCAGCAGTGGGCCCTGGTGGCCATGAAGGCCAAGAGTGCCTTGGTTGACCAATGGTTGACCAATAAATGGGTGACCATGAGCCAACTGTGTGCCCTGGTGGCCATGAAGGCCAAGAGTGCCTTGGTTGACCAATAAATGGGTGACCATGAGCCAACCGTGTGCCCTGGTGGCCATGAAGGCCAAGAGTGCCTTGGTTGACCAATGGTTGACCAACAGTTGACCGTGAGCCAGCACCATGCCCTGGTGGCCAAGAAAGCCAACGGTTCCCTGCAGGGCACCGCACCGAGCGCAGCCAGCAGGGCACGGAGTTGCTCCCCCACTTCGTTCTGCACTGGGCAGACTGGGAAGAGCTGGGAGAGCCCCACGGGGATGCAGAGCTGTGGGGACAGGCCGAGAGCCCCGGGGTACAACCCCACACACCTGCTGGGCCGCGCCGTCCGTCGCCATCACCCTGCGCTCCTTCAGCTGCCGGTGCAGCAGAGCCTCCACGCCGTAGCGCTGCCGGTAACGCCGCAGGCATTTGAGGCGCTTCAGGTTCTCCCTTTCCTTGGCTGCGAGTCCCTCGGGCCCCGTCAGGAGGCTGCTGCCTGCGGGGTGACAGGGAGGGCTCAGCGACAGCACCCACCCCTCCGCTCCTCCCGTTCCTTTTGGGGGGGTTTCTGGGGGGGTATCCAGAGTCAAAAATCGGCTGTCAGAGCTCTACAGAGGGTCAGAGGGACACGGAGCCACGCAGAGGGCTGATAAAGCAGAGCCCACCCCCACGGGGCTGCGCTGAACCCCCCCCTAAAATAACCCAGCCGAAGCTCACAGCCGTTCCTGCAGGAGGGCAACCACCACAAAGCAGCTCCGTGCTGCAGCCGGGGCCCTCGGGATGAACCAAGACCAAAACCAGGAAATCCTACCCCCCCCAAAAACCAAAAAGCCCAAACCCCAACTGCTGTCTCCAACCAAAACCCCACAGCTCCATTTCCTGCAGGCTTTGGAGCTCCGAGCCCCCGCTGACCACCCCAACCTCCCCCCCCCCCCCCCCCCCCACACCCCAGCACCCTGCAGGCACGGAGCCGAGCCCCAAAACTCCCCCCCCTGGCTCTCAGCCCTCTGCTAAGTGCAGGCAATCTGCTCAGTGGGGCAGGGTTTCCCAGCACAGGGCACGGAACAGCTCGGGGTGCAACGCAGGCAGCGAGGCTGCGCCCCGCTTACCGACAGCGTCGTGTTCTGCCTTACGGCCGTGCAGGTAACGCCGTTTCTTCTCTTTCAGGAGGTGCTGCAGCCTTTTGAACTGATCGATGTACAGAGACTGCAGGCGGATCAGTTTCTCCCTCATGATCAGGGCCACCTCTTCGGCCGTGTAAACGCCGGCGTGCCTGCGGGACACGCGAAGCTGAAGGGCGAAGCCTCCATCCCAGCTCATCTCTGCTACTGAGAGCATCGACAGCCAAAGAGCCGGGAGCTCCCAGCAGCTCTGAGCCCCACAACCCCCCCCTCCCAACCCACACCCCATCACCCCAAAGCACGAAAGTCTGACGGCAGCGTTGTTAGTTAATAAGGTCGCCCCCACGGCGCGGCGTCACCTTTTAACCACCAAACTCACTTCAAGGGATCCTCCTGGTCGCTATCGATGCTGTCAGCCTCGCTGTCCGGGTCCCCCCGCCACGTCTGATCCACTGTGATAGGTTCCTGGTCGCCGTCGCTCCAGCTGTCCTCATCTGAAATGACAAGTGACACCAGCAGATAGGACGGCCAGGAGATGGCACAACGCCCGCGGCGAGGGCTCCCCATCCCCACAGCTGTGCAAGGACCGTGGAGCTGCGGCACTTTGGGACACGGTTATGGGGCAGGATGTTGGGGGGGGATGATCTTAGAGGGGTTTTCCAGCCCCGGTGGCTCTGTGTCCCCATGGCACAGCCCTCAGTCCCCCCCCACCGGGGGACACCGAGCAGCCAGCAGGGAGGTGAGCTACCGCAGAGCCACAGGGGACCTCAAAGGGCATCAGGACCCACTGATGTGCCCTGCAGCACATGGGGACAGCCACAGCTCCACGTGCAGCTCAGCCCCCCTACCGCGTGTGTGTGTATGTGTGTGTGTGTGTGTGTATGTGTGTGTGTGTGTGTGTATGTGTGTGTGTGCAGGGATGGGGATCCGCCACCCCTCCGGGCGGTACCTCAATGCTCTTATCGGAACCAACTCCTTCCTTACACCCAGCCTAAATCCCCCCAACGAATGTGAAACCATCTCCCCTCATCCTGCCTCAGCAGACCCCGCTGCAGAATCCGCCCCCTTCCGCCCTTCAGCCCCTGTGGGTACGGAGAGGCCGCTCCCAGCCCTCCCCCTCCAGGCCCAGCATCTCCGCTCTCCAAGCAAAGGGAACCCGCACGAGTTTGGCCCCGTGCTGCCTTCCCACCCGTGGGTCCTGACCCCCAGCTCCCTTTTCTTCACTGGACGACACCCTCAGCAGCTCCGCACACAAAGGAGAAGCCCGGCTGCCCCGTTGCTCACCCAGGATGCGGCTGGCCTCGCTGCGGCCGCTCTCGGTGCCTTGGGAGCCCAGCTCTGTCCTGGCGTAGGAGCTGAGCTGGCACAGCAGCGTTTCACTCACGGGTCCTGGGTTGGATTTCTTCAGCTGAGCTTGGAGTGCCAACGCGTTCCTGCGGGCGTGCTCAGCACAGAAGGACATGCTGCGGGGACGAGGACAGGCACTGAGCACCCAAAGCCAGCAATAAGAACAGGGAGACAGCGGGCAAAGCTCCTCGGAGCAGTGCTGGACCGGCCCCCCCACACTCAGCACGGGGGAAACGATGGCTTAAAGCCACGCAGAGAGCCCTTCTCTCTCCAAATGCTCGCGCCGAGCTTCTCGCATCAGCTCCCTTTTTAAGGCAGAACCCAACCCCATCAGCACCAGCCACAGCCCTGAGCAGAGCCGGGCATGGGGCAGCCCCGGCCCCCCAGGCAGCAGCACCTCGCTGCTCTCTGAGCACTGATTTAGCCCTGAAATCACCCCTAAAGCCCTGTGCTACGAGCGCTCTGTCTGAGCACCCCCCGCGCTCGCCAACAGCTCCCGGCGGCAGCAATAGAAGCCCAGCAGCCCCACACTGCGCAGCGCAAACCCTTCCCCTGCTGCTGATACAGCAGAACCGGGGGCACTCAGAGAATCCTACAACGGCCTGGGTTGAAAAGGACCTCAGAGATCATCGAGTCCCAACCCCCTGCTACGTGCAGGGTCACCAACCAGCAGCCCAGGCTGCCCAGAGCTGCATCCAGCCTGGCTTTGAACGCCTGCAGGGATGGGGCATCCGCAGCCTCCTTGGGCAACCCGTTGCAGTGCGTCACCACCCTCGGGGTGAAAGCATCCTCCTGATAAACAGCCCCAAAAGCAACCCTCGATGGGTGACACCAATTGGGACCGGCCTCCACCCTAACACAGAACCATCCATCACAGCCCTACGGTTGAGTCCAGCCAGCATCCCGCAGCCCCGTCCTCCCCCCTCACCCGTCCTTCTTCTCCGGTTTGGGGGCAGCGTTGGGGCAGCGTTTCCCATTCTTGGCCGAGACGTAACTGCACTGCTTGAAGGGAGCGCTGCGGTCCTCGAGGATGTGTTTGATGCAGAAGTCGTGACCCTCCAGGCGGGGTTGGGAGCACTGCCGTTGGCTGAAGGAACAGCACTGAGGTTCCTGAGGCCGAGGGATTGGGGTGAGGCGGCCTCGGTTGGATGGCAGGACGTGGATCCGGATCCTGTTCATATCCTATAGCTGCAAAAGGAGGGTGGAGAGGGGTTAGAAGGAAGCACAGGAGGAGCCTCTGCTGCTGGCTGATTGTATTTCTCATCTTTGGGGAGGGGGGGGGGGGGGAGGAGAGGAGCAGATCCTACAGAGAGCGCTGATCCCGATGCTCGAGGGGAGGATGGGGGCCCTGTGGGGAAAGATGGGGAACTATGGTGGAGAATTAAGGCCCTGTGGGGAGGATGGCAGCCCAATGGGGAAGGATGGGGGCTCCGTAGGGAGAAAGGGGACCCTATAAGTAAGGATAGGGGTCCTGTGGGGGAGGATGGGGAACTATAGGGGAGGAGGGGAGCCCTATAGAGGATGGATAATTATAGGGGAGGATGGGGGGCCCTGTGGGGATCCCGTACCCTCCTGCTCTGCCCACAACCCCCAGCCCTGCAACCCCACACAGCACCACCTCCTCACCCCATAACGCACAGCACAAAACCCACCCCGGGGTGCTCAGCCCAACAACCCACCCCTCCCATACACCCCCAACCCACCCCACCCCCCCACCCCACCCCCGGCGCACAGCCACCAGCTCCAGCACCCACAACCCCCACAGCTGCCGGACCCACACTGCCCAGCGCCGGACCCCACACACCCCACACACCCCAGTGCCGGTCCCCCCACCCCCCGAGCCCCCCATTCCCCGCCCTGCTCCTTTTACCCCCTCGCTCCCCGCCCCCCCCCCTTCTCCCTACATCCCCGTTCCTTACACTCGGTGCCCCCCCCCCCCCCCTCGCCCTTCCCGTGTCTCACCGGACCCCCCCCATCCTGCCGGTGCCCCCCAACGCGTTCCGCTCCCGCCGCCCCCCCACGTGCTCCTCAACGGCCACGCGCCGGCTCCCCACGCATGCGCACTGCCGCCGCCCGCCCGCGCCGGCGCCGCCATTTTGTCCTCGGGCGGCGGGAGCGAGGAGGGCTCCCCGGGGGGGATCGCGGCGGCACCGCCGGAGCGAAAAGACGGAGGTGAGCGGCCCAGCGGGCGGCGGAGGGCGGAGGGAGAGCGGGGAGAGGGCGGGGAAGGGCGGCACGGCCGCGCTACGGAGAGCAGCGCCGCCGCCATCTTACCTCGGTGCTGCCTCGGCCGCGATGAAGCGGCCCGCCTCCCGACTGGCCCGCCCCTCCACCAATCGGCGGGGAGAAGAGGGGCGGTGCTTCGCGCGGTTGGCTCGGCGCGCTGTCACTCTGCGAGCGGCGAGCCACGCCTCCCGGAGTCACGTGAGGCGGAGCGCGGGGTGGCAACACGTGGGCGCCGACACGTGGGCGGCGGAGCCCCCAACCCAGCGCCATCCCAAAGCAAAGCCCCGACCGCGGGGCTCAGCGTCAACCAGCGGGGAAAAAGCGGAGCCCGGAGAACCCTCTGCGAACCCTTTGCTCACATAGGAGATTTTCATCCCGCCCCCCACACATCCCCCCCTCAAAAAAAAAAAAAAAAAATAACATATGGAGGCAGCGAGTTTATTGAAGCTTGGAAAAGGAACAGCATCAGTTGGCTTTTCCAGGGTGGTCCGAGTGCCCAGGCTGAGGGTTGAGGGCACGGCTGGAGCTGCCGGGCTCTTACTGAAGGGAGCCATGGACCAGGCACAGAGCGTGGCACCGAACCGCCCCCCCCAGCTCCACTCAGGGCTCCTCCAACCCCACAGCGCTCCGCACACAGCGGGGACGGCCACGGGGGCTGTGATGGGGGCACAGAGCGCCCCCCCCGCTCTGCACTGAGCCGTTCCTCTGCACACGGCATCGCTGCACACCCCTCACCCATCCGCTGCCCTACAGCCGGAGCCTCCACCCCGCACCCCGTCCCCATCCACCCCACGCATCCTCTGCTCCGCCCCCGAAAGCTCTGCGCGCCCCCCCCCCCCCCAGACCCCCACGCCCCCCTCCAGCGTCACGCCATGACAAAGGAACCGACCACTACGCTATAAGTTACTGCTTAAATTATTTGTAAAACGTCATAGATTTTTCTGTGACACGTCTTAAATTAAACCCCCCCCGCCTCCCCCTTTCCCCTCCCACAAATACGTGGTCCCCCATTTAAGGGGCTTCAGCTGCAGTGGGGCCGGAGAGCCCACCGTGAAGGGGGGAAGGCGGGGGAGGGAGGGAGGAAGGGAGGGAGTGAGGAGGAAGAAAGGGATTCATCCTTTCACAGCTTCGCCATCTCCGCGCTCTGAATACCGGTAATAAAAGTTATCATAATAAAATAAGTTCTTCGTGAGGCAGTGGAGAACAAAACAGCCCTTCCTCCCCCCCTCCCCCCCCCTCCTGTTCCCCCCCCAACCAAACCACACCCCCTCCGATCAGCGCAGGGTCGGGGGCTGTAGGAACTCAGTAGTAAAAAGGGCCTCATTTAGGGAGGGGGGGCAGAGGAGGGGGCGGTTCTGATGGCAGAGGTGGGGGTCGGGGTCTGTCCGTGTTGGCAGCTCGGGCGCTTTGCCTGGGGTTCAAAAGCTCTCCGTACGCATGGAACTCAAAGGGGGGAGCCTGGCTGGGCTGCATGCCCTGAGCGCTCAGCAACGAGTGCAGCATATTGACGGTATCCTGGTAGTCACTGGGCTGGGTGGCGTTGTGGCCGTTGGCCCCCGCGGGTCCTTTGTCCGATTTGCTGTGGGTTCCCCCCCGAGCTTTAGCAGGAGCTGAGGGCAACGTGGGGAGGGTGGCGGCGATGGCATCCGAGCTGTGCCCACCCGGGAGGTGCGGGTAGGGGAACGGCACCGCGGGGCCTTTGGGGCCTTTGCTGACTTTGGGTTGATGCTCGTGAGCTGCGCCTTCCTCCGGAGGAGGCCGCTTACGGGAGGAACCAAAGAGGCCGTAGCTCTTATGGTGTGCAGCGCCGGGCAGCCCCGTATGCTTTGAGTCTCCCGGGCGTTTGCTGAGCGCACCGCTGGGCCCGGCGCCGAGCTGAGGGTGTAAATGTTTGTGAGAGTGGTGGTTGTGGTGGTGGTGGTTGGAGGAGTGGCCTTTGTGTTTCTCTTTGTGCTCCCGGCTCTTGGAGCTGCCGTCATCCGAAGCTCCCGGCCGCTCGCTGGGCACTTTGATGCGCATTTTGATCTCCTCCTGCTTGGAGGGCAGCTGCCTCTCCCCACCTCCGCCTCCCATCGGGATCCTCAGCTTCAGAGCCGAGGTTTTGTCACCCTTCTCAGGGCCGGGAGGGCGCTCGGGGTTCTCCGCAATGGGAATCTTCAGGATGATGGGCGAAGGGTTGCCGTCCTGTTGGACCTCCCTCTCCCTCTGCTGCTGAACCAGGAGGTTCTTGGCTGCGTAGGCGTACTGGGAGCGCACGTTGGCCTCCATGTTCTCCAACTGCCTCTTCTGCGCTGCCAACTCCTCGGCGTGCTTCGCTCTGTATTCCTTCAGCGACACTTTGGCCGACGGCGCGTTCTTCCCACCCTGCTTTGGGTACCCCGCACCATCCTGCTGCTGCTGAGAGGGATGCTCAGCACCCGACGCGCTCTCGTTAGTCCTGTGGCTCTGAGAGGCGTCCAGCTTGGATGGAGGATGTTGGGACAGCCAACGCTCCGCCTGGGATGCATCTGCCGTGCTCTGAGAGCTGGGTGAGTCAGAAGCCGCTGGCATGGAGGGCCCAGCGGCAGCCGTGGAGGACGTGGACATGCTCATCAGCCCCGCGATGTTCATATCCGAGCTGTTGTTCCTGGAAATCATATTGAGGATGGTCTGCTCTGAAAGGCCCTCGTCTTCGCCGTGCTCGTCGGCTTTGGATTTCCTGGCTGCCTGCGAAGCCTGCAAAGGGGAAGCACAGCACGGCTGCTTCATCGGGGCTCTCAGGACGGAGGTTTGAGATCGCATCGCTCCTCCCGAGCGCCGACAGGAATCCCTCTGCACACCCACACCTGCACACCCACACCTGCACACCCACACCTGCACACCCACACCCGCACACCCACACCCGCACACCCACACCCGCACACCCACACCCGCACACCCACACCCGCACACCCACACCTGCCCCCCCTCCACGTGCCTTCCAGACTCCGCCCCACACACGGACCCACACCTGGAGGAGCTGGGCGCCTTCCCAACCTGAACACCCCCCCCCACCCCGACAGCAAAGCCTCACCCTCCAGTTCCGGATTCGTTTCAGCCTGTTGGGGGTTTTCTCGAGGATCTGCAGGAATTCATGGGTCAGTTCTGCAGAGGAGACACAAAGGAAGGAAGGGGGGAGGTCAGAGGGATGAGCAGAGCAGTCCGGATCCGTCAGGACAACCCCCTGCTCGCTGATGGATGGAGCTACCGATGGGATGGAGCTACTCCAGGAGGGGCAATGCTGACAGCCGGCACCACTGACCGCATTCAAACTCATCTCTCCGTGCCTTTTGCCATCTCTGTTGTACCATAGCAGCTGCTGCACTGGAAACCACGGTAAAACCAGAAGCCCTTCAGCCCATGAAACGGCCGTGTCTGAATGGCAGGAACAGAGATGCCAAGAAAAATACAAGAGCCTTCGGGGGGAAACCTCGCTCCAAAACTTACCATCTAAGAGCTCCAGAGTTACAGTGCCATCAACGTATTCCCACCAGTGCTTCCCGTCCGTGGAGACTGGGATCTCCCAGTTGGACCATTTACAAGCCAGGTGGATACAGACGCAGGCCACAACGGGAGGGGTGTACTGCAGGCTGAAGGTGGTCAGGTGCAGGCTGACGTCACCAGCAGGGAGAGAGAAACAAAAAGCCATCAACTCCCAAGGGCTGAAGCTCAGCGCACGCAATCGCCCACTGGAGAGACGCTGCGGAAGAGGCGGACGTGGTGGTGGTGGGGAGGGGGGGGAGAGGGGGGGGGTTCCCTGCTGCTCCTCCCCCAGCACAACACAACCCTGCTGTGACAGCCGGCTCCATCCCACGGCTCCTTCCTTCCCCCTCGAGCTGCGGACGGCTCTGCTCTGGGCTCCTCCATTCACCTCCAAGCACAGCCTGCAGGGAAGGCCGCACCGCAGCGCTGCTCGTCGTCACAGCTCCGAACCTCCCAGCCAAGCAAGGAAGCTCGTGGCATCTGGTGTTCGTCCCCCTCTTTTCTCCCCCATTGGCACCGAGGGCAGCATTCACACACACACACACACACACACACACACACACACACACACACACACACACAGGGGGGAGTTTGCTGCTTAAGGTCTGTGCTCCTGCAGCTCTCGGCTGGCTCCACGCTGACCACGACCTCACGCAGAGCTGCAGTGACCCAACGTGGCAGCTGCAGGATGGGCCCATCCCGTGTTCAACGTCACAGCATCCCTCCCAAACCTGCGCCTCTGAGCCCTCCTTCAGTGCCCAGCTCTGAAGGCAGCAGCCCCAGCCCTGCAGGAAGGCTCTGTCCTCCTCACAGTTATCGTTAGAAGCACCGATGCTGACCCAGCAATGGGTCTCACAGAGCCCCAACCCGGCCCTGCTCCCCCTCCAGAGCCATTGGGGGGGAAACTCAGGAAGGTCTGCAAGGCCGCACATCGGACACGTTCATCTGTAAGTTAATCTGTGTGCCCGTAACAGCTCGGTGGGAAAAAAGAGGTGCAGGCAGCACCAGAGGGCTCAGAAAGCATCGTAAGGAGCTCAGAGCCAACATTAACTCAGAGCTGGGACGCATCCATCCCACGAGCTCCGCTCTTCACCTGCGGGAGCTGCGCTGAGCCTCCGTAACAACGAGAGCCAGCTGAGCACAGCATTCCCTGCCACCACCACCACAGCACTGCGGGACGGAGCTGCCTGCTCTCCTCTGCTTACTGAGAGCATCAGCACAGCGCGGAGGCGCTGCAGGCAGCCTAAACACCTCCGCGGATTGATTTCGTGGGCGCTGTATTATCCACACGGCAAAAAAAGTCAAAGCCAGGAAGCTCAGAGTGAGAAGGAAAGCCCCCGTGCAATGTGCCAGGGTGCACACGGAGCCTCAGCTCTGCCCCACAAGCCGTGCCAGAAGAGGTGAGCGCACCTGAAGCTACAGCACACGCGGGGCTGTCAGCCCAGACCTCCCTTCAAGCATCGCCTCCGTTCCTGATTTCTTCCTTTTCCAATTACAGCTGAGGGGGGGGTAAAAGAGTCTCAGGGTCGCACCTACCCACGTGTTACCGACAGCCTCCTTCATGCTAAGGCCAGGGAGGAAACCCGGAGAGCACCTTACACAACGCAGCTCCCAGAGCGGGGGCAGCACTGCCACCTCCCTGCGCCCACACCGCACAAACCAGGGTGATTTAAGGCTGGCCCCACGTTCCTCCTGCTGGCAGCCTTTCTTCCCTAAGTGGGGGCAGCGAGGCAGAGCCCAGCACGGCGCCTCTATCACCCCACAGAGAGCTCCACGCCTTACCTGACTCTACCCGAGGCCGAAGGACCCAAGGACTCCTTTCCATTTCCCAAATCCAGCTCTGGATGCTGACAGCGCTGCCGCAGCACTCATCCAGACCACCATTCCCAGCCCAAACCCTTCACGCCCCCCATCCAGCTCCTGCTCCGTTCCCTTCACACCCCACATCAGCCTCCTGTGGGGCACGGATGAGCTCGCAACCCAACACAGCAGCGAGAACACGCCGACGCCTAACATCCAAGCAAGCGAAACCATTGCAGATTAGCTTCAAAACTACCCCAGGTCTCTTATTTCACCTCGGATCTCTCTCCAGCTGTCTAACTTACCATCAAAAGCAAGCAGTGAGGCTCCAGAGCAGCCCACCCGCCCGCTCCCGTGCCCCGTTGTGCTCCTGTGCCCCGTTGTGCTCCTGTTTAGTTCTATGCCACCAGGAGGAAGGGCACCAAACTGAGCAGCCCAGGGGTCACCACCAGAGGGGCGTTCCTCCACATCAGACCCTCTGTCACGTATGAATCAATGATAAAATAATAACCTGTTGGTAGCCATGAAGTAGGACGTCTGTGCCAAGTCCTTGCTGGCTGTAAGAGAGAAGGGAAAAGCCGGGTGTTACTCCAGGCTTCTGGCAAACCTATCTCAATTCAGGAGGGATCGCTTTCTCATCCCACACGTTAAATAAGGCACAGCCAGCACGGCCCGGCTCGCTCTCTCCGTGCTGCATCTACAGAAAGCTTTTAGAAGCTGCTGCATAAAGAGCTTTGGTGTGGCTCAGCAGCTGCCTCTGCTCTGACACTGCTTGTGCTTACTGAAATCTACGGGAGCTGGGCACAAGCACCGGGTGTCCCGGTGGCCAGCAGCGTGCCCTGGTGGCTGAGAGGGCCAACGGTTGCCTGGGGGCACCGCACAGAGCGCGGCCAGCAGGGCAGGGAGGTGCTCCCCACTCTGCTCCATCCGGAGCACCGGGCAGACTGGGAAGTGCTGGGAGAGCCCCACAGGGGGTGCAGAGCTGCGGGGGGCTGAGAGCCACGGGGCTGTGTGCAGCTGGGGGAGAGAAGGGAGAGGGAGTGTGAGCAGTGCTGGCTGATATCTGAAGGGGAGACAGGGCAGGGTAGGGTTTGGTGCTGCCCAGCGCCAGCAAAGGGATGCTGGGACTCTCATCTATGGGGCTCAGGGCACTCTGAGCTCCCCCCGAGAAACCCCTGCAGCGCTGACCACAAGCAGCTGATGGTTCTCACCTCTCACGAGCTGAGTGCACTTCACCACGTGGGTGTGGGGGTGGTCGATGGTGATCTCAAAGCCTGGAAGAAGACAGAGATCCGGCCGTCAGACAGCAGGCAGGGACCCCCCCGTGACCTACAAACCTCGTCTTTCCTGCTCCTGGGGGACGAGGCCTCCCTCCCCTTCCCTCCTACAGCCCCCACCCTCTGCTCAGAGCAGGCAGGGGTAGAGCAGCCCCGAAGGTCGCTGCTGCTGTGGGGCCTCCGAGCAGCTCAAAGCCTTCAGCACTTGAAAGACCTCACTGGAAACAAAACAGCTATTAAGTATTTTAAAAATAGAAGGACAAAGCCTCTTACAGCAGCTGGGAGGAAGGAGAAGACAATGGCGTCTGCTCAGAGGAATTTCTGTCACCCAAAAAGCTAAAGGGAAGCAGACTTTTTCCCTTTGAAGCAGCCTGCAGCACTCACGTCAACCCGACTCCGTCCTCCCCTTCGGTTTCCTATTCAGTTTGTGCCTCACGGTTTAAAGACCAAAAAAAAAAAAAACACACCCCCTGAAAATAATCCCATGGGTCCATGTGTGCAACAGATCCGGTCCTTTCCGGGCAGAATGATTCCAGAATATTCTGGATGTGCCACGAGGTTAAGGAAGGCGACTGCAGAACAGAGCAGAGCTCAGATTGGGGCTCTGCGGGTGACCCAACGCACAGCAGTGAGGGATTAAAGCCCAATTTAAATGGAGTCAGAAATAAAGAAGGCTGAACAGCCCCCATTCGTGGCCGCAGGGCTGGACTGAGCTGAGCTCAACGAGGACAGCTTGCGAGCACCTTCACCCCTCTGAGCATTGAATCTGATGCCGATTACAGCGGAAAGCACTGAGGTGAATGGGGAAGCACGAGGAGCGAGGGTGAAAACAGAGCTGGGCTGCTGCTCTCTTGCTGTGCATCTGCCCTCCAGCTGGGGGGCCACGGCTCTGGGGGGCACTCCTGGGTCTGGGATTCGTGTGGGACCCGTCTGAAGAACTTACCCAGGGTCTGCAGTATTATGCTCTCTAGAATGACCAGGTCCTGGGCTTGCTGCAGGTAAGCCTGGGGTTGAGAGGACAGGAGAGTTACTCCCAGTTTCTAACAGCCCTTCCTCGGGAAGGCAAAAAATAGCAAAGGGGAATCTCTGTGCTGCTCAGCACCGGGGGAATTGGCACGGAAGAGAAAAGCGGAGCGCCAGGCCCCACTGCCAGCCCTCCTCCCTCACACCACACAGGAGAGGAGCAAGGTTTGTCCTCCAGCTTTTGCTGGCTAAAGGTTTCCCTTCCCCGCAGGGTTGGGCTGCTCGGTTCCAGGTCAGATGGGCTGTTTGGAGAGGAAGGGAACGAGCAGAGCTTCGAACCAACCCAGCATTAAACACGTGGGGACAGAGCAGACCCAAACAGCGCGGCACCAACGCTCTGCCACGCATCCCAGCAACGTGGGATGGAGTAAAGAAAGCATCCAGCTTTGAACGCGCTGTCACGGAGCGCACCCGAGCCACGCTGGCACAGCGGAGGGGAACGGAAGAGCTTATGCCATAAATCAGGACAGAAAGGCTTTCTGCTGCACAGAACCCCAAAGGCTCTCCCCAGTGTAAGGGTGGGCGAACTGGGAGCTGTCTCTGACCATCCCAGGACACAGAGCATCGCTCTGAGGATCCCGGTGTCACCGTGGCTGTGATTCAGGACTCGACCCACGCTGCTCACCTCACTCCTGGTGTCGGGGGGAGGCTCCTGGGGGTGCAGGCAGGCGTGTGCTACCTTGATCACATAGTCCAGCTTCCTGGGCTGCTCCTCCACTTTGGCTGCCAGGAACAGCGCTGCCGGAGCCACCGACTACACAGAATGAGACAGAGAGAAAAACAATTCATGAGGTGAAAGGATGGGAGGGATTGGAAAGGACCCCAAAGCTCCCCCCCAGTCCCATCCCCAGCCCTGGGCTGCTCCCATCAGCATCACAGGGCCCCATCTGTGCCCACCTGCAGGGATGGGCACTCACACTTGAGCACGCAGCAGCACCGGAGCCTGACTGCCCCCCGAGTCCCCCCGTTTCACTTTAAAGCCATTCCCCCTCATCCCATCCACACGTACAAAAACGAACCCGACAAACTACGCCATATTTCACAGCTTAAAACAAACATTCTTTTGCTAAACAAAGCCTAAACCCCACCAGGAGAGAAAAGGGTCTCCAGTGCCTGAATACAGACACAAAGACCCCTCCCCCCCCACCCCAACCTCCACCCCCCTCCCAGGGTCGCTGTATGCCCCCCTCCTGCGGTCCCCCCCCAACTTACATTGCGGTGGAACTGAGTGAAGGACTGCACCATGTAGAAGCGATGCATGTACACGATGGCGGTGTTGATGGTGAGCTGGGAGCTGATGGCGGGGCTAAGGAAACACGCGGCCCCTCCGAGTCCCGGGCGGCCCCGTCACTCCTCCGCCCACCGCACCGCGCCCTCGCAGCACTCCCGGTTCTCTCCGCGCTCTCCCAGCACCGGATCTCCGCATCACAGCCGCCTTCCCGCGGCCCAACCCGGCTCTCCAGGCCCAGCTCCCAAACCCCACGCGCTCCCGGCCGCAAATCCCCCGCGATGATCCCGGATCCCCGCGGCGCGCCCCGCTTCCCTCAAACCCGACCCCCGACCCCCATCTCTGCCTCTTCCCCTGCGACTCAACCCCATTTTCCCCCCGCCCCGGCCCTCCCTCCCGCCGGCGGAGGCCCCACTCGAGCTCAGGCCTCGCGGCCTAGCGCGGCCGGATACACGTTGAGGCGCTGCCCCATGTCCTGCAGCAGGTTGGCGGCCTGCTGCCGGTACGAGAGCTCCTTGTCGGGATCCAGGCCGGCTCGCCGCGAGGGGCTGCGGTCCAACTGCTCGCGGGTAAAATACCACCGCCGCGCCGCCCCGCCGCCGGCCCCGCCGCCCGCCGAGGCCTCCATGGCGATCCGCGCCCGCGCGCGCACGCACGAGCGTAACGTACGCGCTGACGTCACAGCGCAGGGCGTTGTGCGCGCGCACGGCGGGTGGCAACGAGGCGGGGCGGCGGCGCGCATGCGCGAAGGGCGGGACGAACGCGTCGCGGCAGAGGAAGCGAGGGGCGCGGCAGCGGAAGTGAGAGCCGCCGTAAGCGGAAGTGGGTGGGGTGGAAAAGCGGAAGTGAGCGGCGCGGAAAACGGAAGTAGCTGGGGAGTTTAAAGGCGCACCGGAAGGGAGGGTAGCGCTGCTGGGAGGGGTGATGCGGGTCCCCCACCCGGCCCGCCCCGTGCTCTGTGACCCCCCCCGACCTCTGATCCCCCGACCTCTGACCCCAAGGCCACAGCACCGCTCGTATCAAAGCGCGTTTATATAATTTATCTGTACATGAAGGGGGAGGGGAGGGCGGAAGTGCGTACCGCGGGGGGAGGAGGGGGTGACCCCCCCCCCCCCCAAACCCCGAACTGCTTAAAAAAAAAAGAAAGAAAGGGAAAAGGAGAGGGAAAAAAAAAAAAAAAGACACTTCATTATTTGTTTTTTTGCATTTAAAAGGGAGGAGCCCCCCCACACCTCCCCCATGGGTGGGGGTCCCCACTGCTCTGCTACGGCCCCCGGGGGCGGGGGGGGGGGGGGGGGGGAGTGGGCACTTATGTTTGGCACAGGAGGGGCGGGGAGGGCCCCGAATCCTGGGGGGGGGGGGGTCCCCATCTCCCCCTCCCCTCTTTGGCACGGGGGGGGGGGGGTCATCAAATGAGGTGGGGGGGGAGAGGCTGCACCCTGCCCCCCCTACACACACCCCTCAGCCCCAAACATTGCTTGAGGAGGGGGGGGCCCACACGGCAGCCCCCCCCCAACCCCCTCCCTTGTGTCCATTCCTCCCTTTTTATGCCCCCCCCATTTCCTTTCAATGGGGTTTTGGGGTTCCTCCTTCTCACCCCACCCATCGGGGGGAGGGGGTTCCCCGGAGGGGGGGGGGGGGGATTCCCCCCTAACTGCCCCCAGGGCCGGCATTCAGGAAGTAGGTGGTCATCTCCCCTTTGCCTTTGACCTTCACCAGCCCCCGGCACTCCAGCACGTAGCCCTTGGCTGCCAGCACCTGGTACAGGTCTGTGGTCACCTGAGATGGGGAGCGGAGGGGGGGGGGGGGGGAGGGTTGGAAGGGGAAGGGGTGAGCAATGGGGGATGGGGGGCGCAGGGACCAACCCCCCCCACCCCCGCCCCCCAAACCATCCCCATCTCACCTGGATGCGGTCAGGCACGCCGGTGCTGTCCATACGGCTGGAGACGTTGACGGTGTTGCCCCAAATGTCGTATTGGGGTTTGCGTGCCCCGATCACCCCCGCCACCACCGGGCCCATGTTGAGACCTGGGAGAGGTGGGGGAGGTGGGGGGAGAAGGGAAGGGGACGGAGGGTGGTTTGTACCCCACCCCCCGTGGGGTCTGGGGGTGTTGGGGGGGGGAGGGGTGTGCGAAGGGGGAGTGTGGGGTAAAGGGGGGTGTGCAAAGGGGGGTGTGCCATCTGCAAAGGGGTGAGGGGAGCCGTGCGTGCAATGGGGAAGGGGTGTGCAAGGGTTTAAGTGTGCAAAGCCCATTGCCATCCCTGTGACCCATCATCCCAGTCCAAATCCCATCTGATTCCTATCCCCATCTCAATCCCAATCCTATCCCACCCCCATCC
Source organism: Alectoris magna (assembly GCA_030625065.1). Classification (NCBI taxonomy): domain Eukaryota; kingdom Metazoa; phylum Chordata; class Aves; order Galliformes; family Phasianidae; genus Alectoris; species Alectoris magna. The sequence goes on along the minus strand of CM060577.1, from coordinate 7,390,711 downwards.
CTGTGACCCATCACCCCCATCCTAAACCCAGTCTTAATCCCAATCCCACCTCATCCCCATCCCAATCCCATCTCATTCCATCCCAATCCCAATCCCACCTCATCCTCATCCCTATCCTAATCCCACCTCATTCCCATCCCAATCCCATCTCATCCCAAACCCATCCCACCTCATCCCCATCCCCATCCTAATCCCACCTCATTCCCATCCCAATCCCATCTCATCCCAAACCCATCCCATCTCATCCCCATCCCAATCCTAATCCCATCTCATTCCCATCCCATCCCTGTGACCCAGCACCCCAATCCTAATCCCAATCCCACCCCAATCCTAATTTCATCTCATTCCCATTCCCATCTCATCCCATCTCCATCCCAATCCTAATTCCATTCCGTTCCCATTCCCATCCCAATCCCATCTCATTCCCATCCCATCCCTGTGACCCAGCACCCCAATCCCAATCCCATCCCAATCCTAATTCCATCCCGTTCCCATTCCCATCCCATTCCCGTCGCCATCCCAATTCCATCTCATCCCAATCCCAACCCAATCCCAATCCCATCCCAATCCTAATTCCATCCCATTCCCATTCCCATCCCATTCCCGTCGCCATCCCAATTCCATCTCATCCCAATCCCATCCCAATCCCAATCCCATCCCAATCCTAATTCCATCCCGTTCCCATTCCCATCCCATTCCCGTCGCCATCCCAATTCCATCTCATCCCAATCCCAACCCAATCCCAATCCCAATCCCAATCCCATCCCAATCCTAATTCCATCCCATTCCCATTCCCATCCCATTCCCGTCTCCATCCCAATTCCATCTCATCCCAATCCCAATCCCAATCCCATCCCAATCCCATCCCAATCCTAATTCCATCCCATTCCCATTCCCATCCCATTCCCGTCTCCATCCCAATTCCATCTCATCCCAATCCCAACCCAATCCCAATCCCATCCCAATCCTAATTCCATCCCATTCCCATTCCCATCCCATTCCCGTCTCCATCCCAATTCCATCTCATCCCAATCCCAACCCAATCCCAATCCCATCCCAATCCTAATTCCATCCCATTCCCATTCCCATCCCATTCCCGTCGCCATCCCAATTCCATCTCATCCCAATCCCAACCCAATCCCAATCCCATCCCAATCCTAATTCCATCCCATTCCCATTCCCATCCCACTCCCATTGCCATCCCAATTCCATCTCATCCCCTCCCCATCCCAATCCCAATCCCATCCCAATCCTAATTCCATCCCGTTCCCATTCCCATCCCATTCCCGTCACCATCCCAATTCCATCTCAACCCAATCCCAATCCCAATCCCAACCCAATCCCATCTCATCCCCATCCCCACAGTTTGCACGTGCAGACACAAAGGTGCGCACAGGGCTTTCCACATCTAAAGGGCGTGCAAAGACCACAGGGCGTGCAAACACTGAGGGGAGACACGCGAGCTCCTCAATGCAACGGGCTGCGCCGGGACGGCGGGGGGCGGAGGGGGGCCGAGCGTGCAAGAGGAAGGAACGGGCGTGCAAGGGCTGCGTGGAAGCAACCGGCGGGCGGGTGGGAGCGTGGGGACGCACCGATCTTCATCTGGAAGTTGTTGAAGGAGTGCTCGTTGATGTACTTCATCTGCTCCATCAGGTGCATGGCGTAGTCGGCCAGCGCGGCGATGTGGCTGCGGCCCTCGCGGTCGTAGGTGGAGGCGTTGAGCCCCGACGCCGCCATGTAGGTGCTGCCGATGGTTTTGATCTTCTCCAGCTGACGGTATTTCTGCTCGCTGATGATCTGTGGGGATCCCAGACCCACGGGATGTGCCCCCCTCCCTCCTCGCCCCCCGGTACCCCATCTGCAGCCTCAGCCCCACGGCACCGCCGCCCCGTTACATCTGCGTGTATCCCGCCCCACGCTCTCCCCGCTCTGTGCCCCCTCCCAGGACCCCCTGCGTCCCACCCCATGCTTTCCCCACACACCCCACTCCGTGGCCCCCCCAGGACCCCCTGTACCCCACCCCACGGTCCCTCCATGCATTCTACCCTTCTCTGCCCAATGCACGGTGCTCTGTGCCCCCCCCAGGACCCCCTGCATCCCGCCCCATGCTCTCCCCATAGACCCCACTCCGTGGCCCCCCCAGGACCCCCTGTACCCCTCCCCATGCTCTCCCCATAGACCCCACTCCGTGGCCCCCCCAGGAGCCCCTGTCCCCCACCCCACAGTCTTCCCATGCACTCTATCCTTGTGTGCCACGTGCACGGTGCTCTGTGCCCCCTCAGGACCCCCTGCATCCCACCCCATCATCACCCCATGCATCCCACCCCATGCTCTCCCCACACACACCACTCCATGCCCCCTCCAGGACCCCCTGAACCCCACCCCATGGTACCCCCCACTCATTTCACCCTTATCCACCCCATGCATGGTGCTCTGTTCCCCCTCAGGACCCCCTGCATCCCGCCCCATGCTCTCCCCACACACCCCACTCCATGGCCCTTCCAGGACCCCCTGTCCCCCACCCCACGGTCCTCCCATGCACCCTATCCTTGTGCACCCCAAGCACAGTGCTCTGTGCCCCCCAAAACCCCCCTGTCCCCCACCCCATGGTCCCCCCACGCATTCTACCCTTCTCCACCCCATATACGGTGATCTGTGCCCGCCCAGGGCCCCCTGCATCCCACCCCATGGTCCTCCCCTGCATCCCACCCCATGCTCTCCCCATAGACCCCACTCCATGGCCTCCCAGGACCCCCTGCATTGCACCCCATGGTCCCCCCCCTCACACGTTCCATCTTTCTCCACCCCACGCACAGTGCTCTGCGCCCACCTCAGGACCCCCCTGCATCCCACCCCATGGTCCTCCCCTGCATCCCACCCCATGCTCTCCCCTCACACCCCACTCCCTGACCCTTCCAGGACCCCCACGGTCTCCCCCCCCATGCATTCCACCCTTCTCCACCCCACTCACGGTGCTCTGTGCTCCCCCCAGGACCCCCCTGCATCCCACCCCATGGTCTTCCCACGCATCCCACCCCATGCTCTCCCCTCACACCCCACTCCCTGACCCTTCCAGGACCCCCCTGCATCCCACCCCATGGTCTTCCCACGCATCCCACCCCATGCTCTCCCCTCACACCCCACTCCCTGACCCTTCCAGGACCCCCACGGTCCCCCACCCCACGGTCCCCCAGCCATGCATTCCACCCTTCTCCACCCCAATCACGGTGCTCTGTGCCCCCCCCAGGACCCCCCTGCATCCCACCCCATGGTCCTCCCCTGCATCCCACCCCATGCATCCAGGACCCCAGGACCCCCCTCGCCCCCCACCCTACTATCTCTCCACCACCCCCCAGCACCCCACACCTCATCGAAGTCGGCGATGATCTCGTTGAGCAGCCGCAGGCACTCCACGCCCTCGTTGTTGGCCTCCAGCTCCACGTAGAACTCGGAGAAGTTGCTGATGGAGGCAAACATGACGGCCACGCACTCGCAGGACTGGTAGTAGAGCTCGTCGTTGCGCCGCTCCCGCGCCAGGAAATGTGCAGCCACGTCCTTGGGGAGGATGTTGTGCAGCAGCCGCCTGTTGTACGCCTGCAGCTCCTCCATCTCCTCCTTCTCGCCTGTCGCCTGCAGTGTGCGGGGTGGGGGTCGTGCTTGGGGCTCTTCATCCCGTCCCTGTGACCCGTCATCCTCAGCCCATCCCCATCTCATCCCCATCCCCATCCCATCCCTGTGACCCATCATCCTCACCCCATACCCATCTCATCCCCATCCTCACCCCATCCCCATCTCATCCCCATCCTCACCCCATCCGCATCTCATCCCCATCCCCATCCCCATCCCATCCCCATCCCTGTGACCCATCATCCTCACCCCATCCCCATCTCATCCCCATCCTCACCCCATCCCCATCTCATCCCCATCCCATCCTCACCCCATCCCCATCCCATCCCCATCCCTGTGACCCGTCATCCTCACCCCATACACATCTCATCCCCATCCCATCCTCACCCCATCCCCATCTCATCCCCATCTCATCCCCATCTCATCCCCATCCCATCCTCATCCCATCCCCATCTCATCCCCATCCCCATCCCATCCCCATCCCTGTGACCCGTCATCCTCACCCCATCCCCATCTCATCCCCATCCCATCCTCACCCCATCCCCATCTCATCCCCATCCCATCCTCACCCCATCCCCATCTCATCCCCATCTCATCCCCATCCCATCCCCATCCCATCCCCATCCCTGTGACCCATCACCCTCACCCCATCCCCATCCTCACCCCATCCCTGTGACCTGTCATCCCCATCCATCTCCATTCCCATTCTCATCCCCATGACCCATCCCCATCCCAATCCCATCCCCATCCCTATTTCCATCCCCATCCCTGTAACCCATCACCCCCATCCCATCCCCATCCCTATGATCCATCCCCATCCCAATCCCATCCCTGTGACCCGTCATCCCCATCTCCATCCCAATTCCCATCCCCATCCCATTCCCATCCCCATCCCATTCCCATCCCCATCCCATTCCCATCCCTATTCCAGCCCCATCTCTGTGACCCATCGTCCCCATCCCATCCCCATCCCATCCCCATGACCCATCCCCATCCCATTCCCTTCCCATCCCCATCCCATTACCATTCCAGCCCCATCTCCGTGACCCATCATCCCCATCCCATCCCCATCCCTATGATCCACATCCCCATCCCATTCCCTTCCCATCCCAATCGCATCCCATGCCCATCTCCATTCCCATCCCCATCCCTGCCACCCATCATCCCAATCCCAATCCCATCCCCATCCCTATGACCCATCCCAATCCCAATCCCACCCCATCCCCACCCCTGTGACCCATCATCCCCATCCCATCCCCATCCCATCCCACTCCCATCCCCATCCCCGGCCGCGTATCCCCCCCTACCCTCCCCATATCCCCCCCTATCCTCCCCATATCCCCCCCCCACACCCCTCAGCCCCCCACCCCCTACCTGCAGCTTCCAGAGGAAGTCGAGGCGCGCTGTGGACTCCACCTGCTGTGCATGGAGGTACAGCGCCAGGGCGAAGACCCCCAGCACCACGGGGGTGACGTAACGCAGAGCCACCTTCCCCTCCACCGGGCTGCGGGACCCCAAACCCACTGCTGAGTGCTGGGGCTGGGGGCACAGCTCTGCCCCACCCCGCGCTAACGGGGATGTGACAGTGGGGGGGGGGTCTGTGCCCACCTCAGGGGTCTCGAGGCTGCGCCTGACCCCAAAGGCGAATTTGGAGCCTGGGGAACGCGGCCAGACCCCAGCAACCCCAAAAAGATCCCCCTCAGAGCCCAAAGAACTGCCCCCCCCCACCCCCCGACCCCAAAGATGCCCCCAGAGCCCACTCACCATTCCCCCTGGGTGGCGTTGAAGGAGGGTCTGTAGGGAGAACGCAGGGGGGTCACCGAAGGGGCAGAGACCCCATGGTGACCCCAAGGGGACACAAGGGGGACCCTATAGGGACACAGAGGGGGCAGGGGGACACGGTAGTGACCCCGAGGAGACAGGGAGGGGACACTCCTAGCGAGGGGGTCACAGTGGGGTGGTGAGCCCACGGTGAACATGTGATGACCCCAAAGGGACTCGGAGGGGACCCTAGAGGGACACAGAGGGGACAGAGGGACACAGTGGGGTGGTGACCCCATGGTGAGCATGCGGTGACCCCAAGGGGACACAGAGGGGACCCTATAAGGACACGGAGGGGACAGTGAGGGATGGCCAATCCACGGTGACCCCAAGGGGGATACAGAGGGGACCCTATAGGGCCACTAAGGGCACAGGGGGGGGTCACATCAGGGTGGTGACCCCATGTTGAACCTTAGGGGACACAAAGGGGACCCTACAGAGACACAGAGGGGACACTGAGGGACAGCGAAGCCATGCTGACCCCAAGGGGACACAGAAGGGAACACGGTGGGGGGGGAGGGGGGCGGGGGGTGACCCCAAGGGAACTTCGCTGTAGGGACCCAGAGGGGACCGGGGGGGGGGACTTTGGGGACCCCGAGGGGACCCCGTGGGCGCTCACAGCGCGTGCGCCAGCAGCAGCAGGTCGGCGTTGTCGAAGAGCGCAGCCTGGGGACCCTCGGCCAGCGCCAGGTAGGCGCCCCCCAGGGCCGCCCCCAGCAGGAGCTTCGCGGCGCTGCTGAGCTGCAGGAAGGCGGCGGCCGCCAGCAGGCTGAGCACCACGCTGAGAGTCGCGTACTGCGGGGAGGGGACACAGCGTGGGGGACACCGCAGCCACAGGGACCCCATGGCACAGCCCTAAGGGCACGGGGGCATCGCGGCTGTGGGGACCCCATGGCGGCACCCATAGGAACCCGGCCCCTTTGGGGACCCCATGGCGGCACCCATAGGAACCCGGCCCCGTTGGGGGACCCCATGGCAGCACCTATAGGAACCCGGCCCCTTTGGGGACCCCATGGCGGCACCCATAGGAACCCAGCCCCTTTGGGGACCCCATGGCGGCACCCATAGGAACCCAGCCCCTTTGGGGACCCCATGGAAGCACCTATAGGAACCCGGCCCCTTTGGGGACCCCATGGAAGCACCTCTGGGGACGCCGCACCCACTGGGACCCCATGGCACAGCCCTATGGACATGGGGACATCATATCTGTGGGGACCCCATGGCGGCACCCATAGGAACCCAGCCCCTTTGGGGACCCCATGGCAGCACCTCTGGGGACAGCACACCCACAGGGACCCCATGGCAGAGCCCTATGGGCACGGGGACATCACATCTGTGGGGACCCCATGGTGGCACCTATAGGGACGTGACCCCTTTGGGGACCCCATGGCAGCACCTCTGGGGACACCGCACCCACAGGGACCCCACGGCAGAGCCCTATGGGCACGGGGACATCACATCTACAGGGACCCCATGGCAGCACCTATAGGGATGTGGCCCCTTTGGGAACCCCATGGAAGCACCCAAGGGAACCCAGCCCCTTTGGGGACCCCATGGCAGCACCTCTGGGGACGCCGCACCCACTGGGACCCCATGGCAGAGCCCTATGGGCACGGGGACATCACATCTGTGGGGACCCCATGGCGGCACCCATGGAAACCCAGCCCCTTTGGGGACCCCACTGCAGAGCCTATAGGAACGGGGACCCCATGGCAGCACCTATAGAAACCTGACCCTTTTGGGGACCCCATGGAAGCATCTCTGGGGACACTGCATCTGTGGGGGCCCCATGGCACCTATAGGAACCCAGCCCCTTTGGGGACCCCATGGTGGCACCTCTGGGGACACCGCACCCACAGGGACCCCATGGCAGAGCCCTATGGGCACGGGGACATCACATCTGTGGGGACCCCATGGTGGCACCTATAGGGACGTGACCCCTTTGGGGACCCCATGGCAGCACCTCTGGGGACACCGCACCCACAGGGACCCCACGGCAGAGCCCTATGGGCACGGGGACATCACATCTACAGGGACCCCATGGCAGCACCTATAGGGATGTGGCCCCTTTGGGAACCCCATGGAAGCACCCAAGGGAACCCAGCCCCTTTGGGGACCCCATGGCAGCACCTCTGGGGACGCCGCACCCACTGGGACCCCATGGCAGAGCCCTATGGGCACGGGGACATCACATCTGTGGGGACCCCATGGCGGCACCCATGGAAACCCAGCCCCTTTGGGGACCCCACTGCAGAGCCTATAGGAACGGGGACCCCATGGCAGCACCTATAGAAACCTGACCCTTTTGGGGACCCCATGGAAGCATCTCTGGGGACACTGCATCTGTGGGGGCCCCATGGCACCTATAGGAACCCAGCCCCTTTGGGGACCCCATGGCGGCACCTCTGGGGACACCGCACCCACTGGGACCCCACGGCAGAGCCCTATGGGCACGGGGACATCACATCTGTGGGGACCCCATGGCGGCACCCATGGAAACCCAGCCCCTTTGGGGACCCCACTGCAGAGCCTATAGGAACGGGGACCCCATGCAGCACCTATAGAAACCTGACCCTTTTGGGGACCCCATGGAAGCATCTCTGGGGACACTGCATCTGTGGGGGCCCCATGGCACCTATAGGAACCCAGCCCCTTTGGGGACCCCATGGTGGCACCTCTGGGGACACCGCACCCACAGGGACCCCATGGCAGAGCCCTATGGGCACGGGGACATCACATCTGTGGGGACCCCATGGTGGCACCTATAGGGACGTGACCCCTTTGGGGACCCCATGGCAGCACCTCTGGGGACACCGCACCCACAGGGACCCCACGGCAGAGCCCTATGGGCACGGGGACATCACATCTACAGGGACCCCATGGCAGCACCTATAGGGATGTGGCCCCTTTGGGAACCCCATGGAAGCACCCAAGGGAACCCAGCCCCTTTGGGGACCCCATGGCAGCACCTCTGGGGACGCCGCACCCACTGGGACCCCATGGCAGAGCCCTATGGGCACGGGGACATCACATCTGTGGGGACCCCATGGCGGCACCCATGGAAACCCAGCCCCTTTGGGGACCCCACTGCAGAGCCTATAGGAACGGGGACCCCATGGCAGCACCTATAGAAACCTGACCCTTTTGGGGACCCCATGGAAGCATCTCTGGGGACACTGCATCTGTGGGGGCCCCATGGCACCTATAGGAACCCAGCCCCTTTGGGGACCCCATGGTGGCACCTCTGGGGACACCGCACCCACAGGGACCCCATGGCAGAGCCCTATGGGCATGGGGACATCACATCTGTGGGGACCCCATGGTGGCACCTATAGGGACGTGACCCCTTTGGGGACCCCATGGCAGCACCTCTGGGGACACCGCACCCACAGGGACCCCATGGCAGAGCCCTATGGGCACGGGGACATCACATCTACGGGGACCCCATGGCAGCACCTATAGGGATGTGGCCCCTTTGGGAACCCCATGGCGGCACCCACGGGAACCCAGCCCCTTTGGGGACCCCATGGCAGCACCTCTGGGGACACCGCACCCACAGGGACCCCACGGCAGATCCCTATGGGTACGGGGACATCACATCTGTGGGGACCCCATGGTGGCACCTATAGGGATGTGGCCCCTTTGGGAACCCCATGGAAGCACCCAAGGGAACCCAGCCCCTTTGGGGACCCCATGGCAGCACCTCTGTGGACAGCACACCCACAGGGACCCCACGGCAGATCCCTATGGGCACGGGGACATCACATCTGTGGGGACCCCACAACAACAACCACGGGATCTCAGACCCCTGGGTGCCCCCCAGCCACCACCACCCTACCTTTAGCCCCCCCCCCCCCCCCAGCACCCCCTCCATCCCCACTCACCTCAGGGAAGTCGCAGCCCCCCCCCTGTGGGCGGCACAGCCCCGGGGGGGCCCCCAGGGAGATGTTGAGGGCGCGCAGCTCGCACGGCCCCACAGCTGTAGGGCTGACATTGAGGGCGCGGGCAGCGCAGTCCCGCAGCGGTACCCGACTGCAGGAGAACTGTGGGGTGATGGAGGAGGGGGGGAAGGGGAGGGGGGGGGGGGGGGGAAGGGGGGGAGGGGAAGGCAGCGGGGTGAGGGGACAGCCCAGCCCCCCGCCCCCCCCCCACCCTCCCCAGACTCATCCCCATCCCTGCCCCCCATACCATATTGATGAAGGCGGTGATGAAGACGATGACGACGACGAAGACGGCGGGTGGCGGTGCTGCGGGATCGGGAGCGGACGATGGCGCGGGAGAAACGCTGCAGCACGGGGGGGAACAGCTGGGATTGGAAGAGGGGGGGGGGGGGGAGGGGGGGGAGGCACTTCATTAAGGTACGGCCAAACCCCCCCCCAACCCCCCAAACCCCCAAACCCCCAAACCCAACCCCCTCCCCGCTGCTGCCCGCCCCCCCCCCCAACTCACGGTGATGCACGAATGCACGGCGCAGATGAAGAGGATGGAGGAGAGGAGGAGGAAGGCTCCGACGTAGGCACCGATCATCAGCGGGGAGCTGTGGGGTGGATGGTGAGAGCTATGGGGTGGGCCGTGGGGGCTATGGGGGCTGTGAGCACTATAGGGTGGGCTATGGAGTCTATGGGGTGGGCTATGGGGGCTGTGAGCACTATAGGGTGGGCTATGGGGTCTATGGGGTGGGCTATGGGGGCTGTGAGCACTATAGGGTGGGCTATGGGGTCTATGGGGTGGGCTATGGGGGCTGTGAGCACTATAGGGTGGGCTATGGAGTCTATGGGGTGGGCTATGGGGGCTGTGAGCACTATAGGGTGGGCTATGGGGTCTATGGGGTGGGCTATGGGGGCTATGGGGGCTGTGAGCACGACGGGGTGGGCTATGGAGTCTATGGGGTGGGCTATGGGGGCTGTGAGCACTATAGGGTGGGCTATGGGGTCTATGGGGTGGGCTATGGGGGCTGTGAGCACTATAGGGTGGGCTATGGAGTCTATGGGGTGGGGCTATGGGGGCTGTGAGCACTATAGGGTGGGCTATGGGGTCTGTGGGGTGGGCCATGGGGGCTATGGGGGCTGTGAGCACTATAGGGTGGGTTATAGGGTCTATGGGGTGGGCCATGGGGGCTATGGGGGCTGTGAGCACTATAGGGTGGGTCATAGGGTCTATGGGGTGGGCTATGAGGGCCATGGGGGCTGTGAGCACTATGGGGTCAGCTATGAGGCTTATCAAGGCCATGAGCACTATGGGGTGGGCTATGGGGAGGGCTATGGGGGCTGTGAGCACTGTGGGGTGGGCTATGGGGGCTATGGAGGCCGTGAGCACTATGGGGTGGGCTATGGAGTCTATGGGGTGGGCCATGGGGGCTATGGGGGCTGTGAGCACTATGGGGTGGGCTATGGGGCCTATGGGGGCTTTGAGTACTATGGAATGGGCTATGAGCGTCATGGGGTGGATTATGGGGTTTATGGGGTGGATGATAGGGTTTATGGGGGCTGTGAGCACTATGGAGTGGGCTATTGGGTCTACGAGGTGGGCTACAGGGTCTATGGTGTGGGCTGTGGGGCCTACGAGGGCTATAAGCACTATGGGGTGGGCTATGGGGTTTATGGGGTGGGCTAAATAAGCTATGTGGGGTTGTGGAGAGCTGTGGGGGTGGGCTGTGGGGCACTCACAGGGGGAAGATGATGAGCTGCACACAGCAGATGAAGCAGAAGACGAGCAGAGCGCAGCCCACGTAACCCCCAAAGCGGTTATCGACCTTCTTGGAGTACTGGGGGGGGGAAAGGGGGGGCACGTGAGGATGTGGGGGGACAGAGGGGGACATGGGGGGGACATGGGGGGGGCATGGGGGGATGGAGGGGGACCAGGAGGTTGGAATGGGAAGGATGGAGAGGGCAAAACAGAGGGAGCCTCAAAGGACAGAAAGGAAATGGGAGACCCCAAAGGATGGAAGGGAAATGGGGGACCCCAAAGGATGGAAGGAAAGGAATAGGGAACCCCAAAGGACAGAGGGGGGAATAGGGGACCCCAAAGGACAGAGGGGGGAATAGGGGGGGTGAGGGCAAATAGGGGACCCCAAAGGACAGAGGGGGGAATAGGGGACCCCAAAGGACAGAGGGGGGAATAGCGGGGGATAGAGAGGCAAATAGGGACCCCAAAGGACAGAGCGGAACAGGGGGATAGAGGGGCAAATAGGGGACCCCAAAGGACAGATTGGGGGGGAAATAGGGGTCCCCAAAGGATGGAGGGGAAAGTGGGGACCTCAAGGGATGGTGGGGATCCCAAAGGATGGAAGGCAAATGGAAGACCTCAAAGGATGGATGGAAGGGAATAGAGGGATAAAGGGGAGAAATAGGGCACCCCAAAGGACAGATTAGGGGGGGGAAAATAGGGGTCCCCAAAGGATGGAAGGGAAATGGGGGACCCCAAAGGATGGAAGGAAAGGAATAGGGAACCCCAAAGGACAGAGGGGGGAATAGGGGGGGATAGAGGGGCAAATAGGGGACCCCAAAGGACAGAGGGGAATAGGGGGATAGAGGGGGAAATAGGGGACCCCAAAGGACAGAGGGGAATAGGGGGGGATAGAGGGGCAAATAGGGGACCCCAAAGGACAGAGGGGGGGAAAAAGGGAACCCCAGAGGATGGAGGGGAAAGAGGGGACCTCAAGGGATGGTGGGGGACCCAAAGGATGGAAGGAAAGGAACAGGGGATCCCAAAGGACAGAGGGGGGAATAGGGGGGGATAGAGGGGGAAATAGGGCACCCCAAAGGACAGATTGGGGGGGGCAAATAGGGGTCCCCAAAGGATGGAAGGGAAATGGGGACCTCAAAGGATGGAAGGAAGGGAATAGAGGGATAAAGGGGAGAAATAGGGCACCCCAAAGGACAGACTGGGGGGGAAATAGGGGTCCCCGAAGGACGGGGGTGAGAAGGGAGGGAGGTGGGGACCCCATGGGGTGGGATGGGGTGGGGGGGGGGGGATGAGGCCCCACCTTCCTCTCCAGCTCGGGGCTCTGGAAGGTGAGCAGGAAGCGCCTGACGTGGTCCTTGCGCAGCTGGTCGATGCTGCGCGCGTCGATGGCGCGGCCCAGGAACTCATCGACCTCATCCTCGGGGTTGAGGGGCTCCTGGGCACCACGGCTGAGGGCAGCGGGGTCAGCAATCCCTGATGGGATGGATGGGAGCCCAGGGATGGAGGGGTGGGGTGGGGGGGTGGGGGGTTGGGGGGGGGTGGAGGAGCTTACTTGTCCTTGGTGGAGTCATCGATGCCCTGCGGGGGATGCAGAGGGGTCAGGGGGTCTGGTTTAGGGGTAGGGTTGAGTTAGAGGGTGGGGTAGGGGTTAGGGGTCAAGGGTAGGGGTTAGGGGTAAGGCAGGGCTTAGGGTTAGGGGTCAGCGGTCAAGGTTTGGGCCTAGATTTAGGGGGTCAGGGTTAGGGGTCAAGGGTTGGGGTCGGGGATAGGGCAGGGCTTAGGGTTAGGGGTCAGGGGTCTGGTTAGGGGTAGGGGTTAGAGGTCAGGGTAGGGGTCAGAGTTAGGGGTTGGGGGTTAGGGGTCAGAGCTTAGTTTAGGGGTCAGGGTAAGGGGTCAGGGTAAGGGCTTAGGTTTAGGGGTCAGAGGTCAGGGTTCAGAGGTTGGGTCAGGGTAGAAGCCAAGGTTAGGGGTCAGGGTTAGGGGTAGGGGTTGGGGAGAGGGGTCAGGGCTTAGGGTTAGGGGTCAGGTTAGAGGTCAGGGTAGGGTTACAGTTAGGGGTCAGGGGTAGGGGCTGAGGTAGAGATCAGGGGTTAGGGTTCAAGGTCAGGGGTCAGGTCAGCTGCATAAGGAAAGAATGGGGCGTCCTGACCCCTATGGGGAGATGGGCACCCCAAAGAGGACGGGGAACCCCCCCCCCCCCCCCCCAAAAAAAAAGGATACAGAACCCAAAGGGGACGGGGAACCCGCGGGGCTGCGGTCGGGCGCAGGATGCAGCCCCAGAGCTGCGACGGGAACCCACAGGAAGGCGCTGTGGGGCTGACAGCAACCGCTGTGGGGTTGGGGTCCGTCCGTCCGTCCGTCCCTCCCCCCATGGCAGCGCTCACCATCTGCCGGAAGGCTTTGGAGTCCTTCGTGCGGGTGAAGGAGCGCTCAGGAACCCAACGGGGAACCAACGCCTCCGCAGAGCCCGCGTGGCTGCGCTGCAGCTTGGCCAGGAGAGCCTTTTCCTCCTTCTGTGGGGAAAGCGGGGGAACGGGGAGCCATGGGGGCATGGAACCATGGGGCCATACGGACATGGAACCGTGGGGTCATATGGACATGGAACCGTGGGGCCATACAGACATGGAACCATGGGGTCATGGAACCGTGGGGTCATATGGACATGGAACCATGGGGCCATACGGACATGGAACCATGGGGTCATGGAACCATGGGGTCATACGGACATGGAACTGTGGGGCCATATGGACATGGAACCGTGGGGCCATATGGACATGGAACCGTGGGGTCATACGGACATGGAACCATGGGGCCATATGGACATGGAACCGTGGGGCCATATGGACATGGAACTGTGGGGTCATATGGATATGGAACTGTGGGGTCATACGGACATGGAACCGTGGGGTCATGGAACCATGGGGTCATATGGACATGGAACCGTGGGGTCATACGGACATGGAACTGTGGGGCCATATGGACATGGAACCATGGGGTCATATGGACATGGAACTGTGGGGCCATATGGACATGGAACCGTGGGGTCATATGGACATGGAACTGTGGGGTCATATGGACATGGAACTGTGGGGTCATATGGACATGGAACCGTGGGGTCATACGGACATGGAACCGTGGGGCCATGGAATCATGGGGTCATATGGACATGGAACCATGGGGTCATACGGACATGGAACTGTGGGGCCATATGGACATGGAACCGTGGGGTCATATGGACATGGAACTGTGGGGCCATATGGACATGGAACCGTGGGGTCATATGGACATGGAACCGTGGGGTCATACGGACATGGAACTGTGGGGCCATATGGACATGGAACCGTGGGGTCATATGGACATGGAACCGTGGGGCCATATGGACATGGAACCGTGGGGTCATACGGACATGGAACCATGGGGCCATATGGACATGGAACTGTGGGGTCATATGGATATGGAACTGTGGGGTCATACGGACATGGAACCGTGGGGTCATGGAACCATGGGGTCATATGGACATGGAACCGTGGGGTCATACGGACATGGAACTGTGGGGGCCATATGGACATGGAACCATGGGGTCATATGGACATGGAACTGTGGGGCCATATGGACATGGAACCGTGGGGTCATATGACATGGAACCGTGGGGTCATATGGACATGGAACTGTGGGGTCATATGGACATGGAACTGTGGGGTCATATGGACATGGAACCATGGGGTCATGGAACCATGGGGTCATATGGACATGGAACCATGGGGTCATGGAACCATGGGGTCATACGGACATGGAACCGTGGGGTCATATGGACATGGAACCGTGGGGTCATGGAACCATGGGGTCATGGAAATATATGGCTGTAGAACCATGGGGTCATGGAACCAATGGGACATGGAATAATGGGGTCATGGAAACCATGGGGTCATAGAAATATATGGTCATGGAACCATGGGGTCATGGAACCAAGGGATCATAGAATCATAGGGTCGTGGTACCAGGGATCGTAGCACCATAGGGTTTTAGAACCATAGGGTCATAGAACCATAAGGCCATAAAACCATAGAAACATAAAGTGGAATCATAGAACCATGGGGTCACAGAACTATGGGGTCACAGAACTATGGGGTCACAGAACCATGGGGTGACAGAACTGTAAGAACATGGAATCCTACAATCATAGCATGGTGGGATTGTGGAAGCATAGGGCCATAGAACCCAAAGATCATGAAATCATGGAACCACGGGATCACGGAACCATGGGGTCGTAGGGACTGTAGAACTGTAGGGTCATAGGATCATAGAGCTACGGGGTCTTAGAACCATAGGATCGTGGAACATAGGATTACGGAACCGTAAGATCCCATCAAACAATGGGATCGTGGGATGATGGGATTGTGGGATGAAGGAACAATGGGATGACGGAACAATGGGATGAAGGAACAATGGGATGACGGAACAATGGGTATGGACGGAACAATGGGATGACGGAACAATGGGATGATGGAACAATGGGATGACGGAACAATGGGATGAAGGAACAATGGGATGACGGAACAATGGGATGACGGAACAATGGGATGATGGAACAATGGGATGACGGAACAATGGGATCATGGGATCCCAGACCTGTCGGGTGACGGAACCACAGAACTCTTGGAGTAGGAAGGACCCCCCCACCCCCCCCCTCTTTGCCACCTCATCCATCCCAACAGCTGACCGAGATATCGCCGCGTCGACCCCCGGTGACACCACAGCCCCCTCCCCAACCCCCCCCTCTCCCCTCTGCCCCAAACTCACGCGCTTCTGGCTGCAGCCCACGATGAGGAAGGTCTCGATGTTGTGCTCCTTCAGGTACGCGTTGCGCTCCCCCCCGTGCCCCGGCTCCACCTCGTAATCCCCGTTCAGGTACTGCAGCGTCGCCCACGTGATGTGGATTCGCCTTGAGATACGGGGATCCAAAGAACTCTTACAACCCTATAAAGAACCCCAAAACCCCAAAACACCTGAAAAAAAAAAAAAAACAAAAAAAAAA